>JAWWMP010000028.1:14837784-14870238 GCA_035047865.1 Dendrocincla tyrannina
GGGTCTGGGTCTGGGTCTGGGTCTGGGTCTGGGTCTGGGTCTGGGTCTGGGTCTGGGTCTGGGTCTGGGTCTGGGTCTGGGTCCCTGCGCTCCCGGTAGGCTGCTCCCGTGCGGGCAGGCCCCGCGTGGCGCTCTCTGGCTGTGAGTTGTGGGGGTTTATGTGTGTGTGGTCCTGTGCGGAGGTCGGTGTATGCATTAGGTCTGTATGGTCTGCGGTGCTGGGGGGTGTAGCGGGGGGGGGAGTCTCGCGTAGTGGTGTGCGGAGGGGTCCTGGGTAGCGTTTGTGTGTGCAGGGCGTGTGTTTGGGGTCCTGTGTGGTGTTTGTGCAGGGCGTGTGTTTGGGGTCCTGTGTGGTGTGTGTGCAGGGCGTGTGTTTGGGGTCCTGTGTGGTGTGTGTGCAGGGCGTGTGTTTGGGGTCCTGTGTGGTGTCTGTGTGTGCAGGTTGTGTATTTGGAGTCCTGTGTGGTGTCTGTGTGTGCAGGTTGTGTATTTGGAGTCCTGTGTGGTGTCTGTGTGTGCAAGGGGTGTGTTTGGGGCCTTGGGTTGTGCACACTTGCAGCAGCGTCCTGTGTGTGTAGGGTGGGTTCCATGTGACAGTCCATGTTTGTGGGGATTGATGGATATGGTAGTGGGGTGTATCCACAGGAAGCAAAGCTTGGACCGCTGTAACATCACCCTGTTCTGTGCCCCTTTCCCCCCAGGAGCTGTGTGAGACGTCATGGCACAAGCACTTACCTCCCCAGGGCTGTTCTCTGACGATGAGGCTGCAGCCTCCCCTGTGCTCGAGTCCACAGCAACAGGGTTTGGGGCTGACGTGCGCAAGGACTTGCTGTCAGAGTTCTCTGCCATCTCCCCAAACCTGGAAGGCCCTCAGGTGAGGTTGGAGCTCTTCTAAGTCACAAACAAGGCAGTGTTTTCACTTGTGCCTGCTGGTCTAAAGCTGATGTGATGCAGAAGTAGAGACTCTTCAGAAGTGGCTGGAACAAAATGCTACACTGGGGAGCAGTGGACTGTGACGGACACAGTCAGTGAATGCCTCTTACCACTCAGTATCTTGGGGTGGTGCTTGGTATGGGGGCTGGTTTTGGTGTCAGGTCTTTGATAAACAAAGAAACAAATGCTAGTGTGCTTGGAAATGGCTAAGAAAGCTTCTGGCATTGATTCTGGGAAATTCCTGAGTAGTAGCTGGGGTATCCAACACATGTGTTCCATGCTGTGGTTCCTGTTAAGTGTTCTGATGAACGGCTGAGTGCTGCCTCTCTGGCTGCCATATTTAATCTGTGCTGATTTTTGCAGGCTGTAGCTGAAGACAGTAATGGCAAATTGAAGGTCTTCCTGAGAGTTCGACCCCTGAAATCTACAGAAGTGGAAAAAGGGGAAGACCAGGTGAGAACCTGAATGAAGCAGGCTCTGAGCTGGCTGTGTGACTGCTGGGAGATGCTGTTGCCCTGTGTTGTCTATGCTGTGGCATCTTGTAAGCCACTGCAGTCATGGATTTTTTTTTGTGTTCTTTAGGGCTGTGTCTGCATTGAGAACTCGGAGACCCTTCTTCTAAAAGCTCCTAAAAACTCTTTCACCATGCGGAGCACGGAACGTGGAGTAGGACAAGCAGTGCACAGGTTCTCTTTCAGCCGGGTAGGTAACTGGGACAAACAATCCACCTGGAAGTTTTGTGAAAATATGGCTTATTGATACTGATCTCAAGGCACTGCCTGAATTCTGCAGTCTCATACAGTCCTCTCTGTCAGTTTTTCTGTTGCTATTTTCTTAGGTTTTCTTTTTAAGCTGTTTCTGACAGCTTTTTTTGGCAGCAAATGCCAAACTCTTGTTCATAAGGCTGTAAACAGACTAGAGGCTGCAGCGATACCAAATGTTACTGGAGTGAGCAAATGAACAGCTTGCTTTTGTAAAGGGCTCAGCTGGAATTGCTGGTGGGTCAGTTGCTCATGACTAGTGGAGGGAACAAAGGACTATGTGATATCACTTGAGCAACCAGCAGTCAAAGGACAGGAAAGATCTACATGAGGCTGTATTTTGTGTCTTGTTTGCAGATCTTTGGACCAGATGTGGGGCAGAAATTGTTCTTTGATGAGACAATGAAACAGGTGGTAAAGGATGTACTGAATGGGCAGAACTGTCTGGTTTATACCTATGGCATCACCAATTCAGGAAAGACTCACACGATTCAGGGTAAGGAAAGCACCAGGTGTTAGGAGCCTGTTGAAGGATTGTCTGCTGCTACGTGTGAATCCTCAGCTTGCTGTTCTTGCCTCAGGCACCAACCAAGATGGGGGGATTCTGCCTCGCTCCTTGGCAACTATTTTCAATAGCGTGGGAGACCAGCTGTACCGAGCCATGGACCTGAAACCTTCCCTCTCCAATGAGGTGATCTGGCTGGACAGCAGGCAGGTGAAGCAGGAAGAGACCAAGAAGCAGATGATACTGCAGGGGGGTCTCTGGGAGGTAAGCACGGGGCTTCTGCGAGGCTCAATAGCAAGAGGAAAGGGATGGTGTTATGCTACCTACATGCTTGTGTTCTTGGTTTCCTACAAGGAGGAGCTGTTAACGCCACTGAAGAGGAGTCACAGTGCGGAATCTCAGCTCCAGGCCACCACCAGTGGCAGTTTTGACAGTGGAGTTGCTGGCCTTTCTTCATCCAGCCAACTCACCAGCCGTTCAGACCTCAGCCAGACAGAAGGTATGTCTGGAAGCCTGTTGTGTACTACATGCTTCTTGTTGCTGGAGAACGGAAGAAAGGGTGATAGCTGTTTGGATGCTGTGTTGTGGGTAAGGGAGCAAAGGTCCTGAAGTCTCACAAATATTCCCTTTGAAAGATATAGTTGTCAAGACAAAACAACTTTGTGCATACTGTTTTGCCAATATCAGAATAATTCATTGCTGCATAATAACCAAGCCATGTGAAATGAAAAGTTACTTGCCCTCACTTACTTCATTCAAGGAATGTGGCTATTGAACAGCTGATTGCTGGGAAGCAGAGTGCTAAAGTGATGTGCTGGGCTGAGCTCTTATGCTGAGACATTCAAACCCAGGAATTACCAGCTGAGTAGGTATCCAGAAGCATGGAGTGATTGAGACAAGGACTAAAACTTCAGTTGTGCTGGAAAGAGTTTGTATGAAATACCGTGTAATTCTGGAGTCAAGATCAGTTATATAAAAAATCCTTACACTGGATAGAAGATACTGTTAAAGGAAACTTTAGGCTGTCTCACTGGGGACAGGCATTAGAGCAGATACAAATGGAAGGAGGTATATAGAAGAATTTGATTCTGGGGTGGTTTTTCCTGCTGAAGAAATATCTCACTCTTACAGCTAAATCATTCCAGTTGCACCTGTGAAAAACTGCAGCTGTGAGTTGTTTTCATTTTTTTTTTCTCTTTTCCCCAGAACTGGGCCCTCTTTGGGCCGATTTGGATCGGATTTCACTCACCAGCACAGGAGATGTGCAGTTCTCCATCTGGGTCTCCTTCTTTGAGATTTACAATGAATTAATCTATGACTTGTTAGACCCAGCTCTCCCCGGACAGAACCGCAAGCGGCAAACACTGCGGCTGTGTGAGGACCAGACTGGCAACCCCTATGTGAAAGGTAGATTTGCCTGGAAGGGATCTTTAGTGGCTTACTAGGAAGAGTTCAGGACTGAGTGGGGGGGTGGGTTAGCAGTGATGTGCTGGGGAGTGATGTCTGCATTATGGGAATATCAACTTCATTAATGTCAAGGAAATGCAATGGTGAAGCTGGGGCTGATGTAAGTTTTCTGCCAGTCTCCTAAACTGCTATGTCAAGTGCATGCTTGCTTTTCCAGATCTGAACTGGATCAATGTCCAGGATGCTGATGAGGCTTGGAAGCTTCTAAAACTTGGTCGGAAAAATCAGAGTTTTGCCTGTACCCACATGAACCAGAACTCCAGTCGCAGGTCTGAAGGGGAAGGAGGGTGTCTAGGTAGAAATGCAATTCTGAGGGGATTTTAAGGGTTGAATTTCACTGTCTTTAAATATCTACATGTTTCTTTACAGTCACAGTATTTTCTCCATTCGGATTCTGCACTTGCAAAGAGTGAGCGGTGAAGTCGTTCCAAAAATCAGCGAGTAAGTTTCATGCTCTCTAGGATTTGGGGATGTTCTCAGTGGATTCAGCTTTCCTGTCTTTTCTATTGAGGAGCTGGGATATGGGAAATATGGTCTTGTTGAAAGTACTTGTAAGGAGTAAATGTTCCCAGTCTTAAGTCTTGGAACTGACAGGAGTTTGAGGAGTACTGCAAAGTACAACTTGAAGTAGTTCTCAAGCTTTAAGGTAAATGTGAGTTACCTTACCCTTGCAGCAGGACTGATTTGAGTGCTGCTAATGCCTGTTCCTGGGATGTAGTTATGTGAAAATGGGTTATCTCAGTACCAGGGAAAAGGCTGTTTTGAGGACTAGTAAAGGATCTTTTGAACTTCACATCACTAAGCTCATTATGGCATTACCTTGTGTAACACTTACACTTAGGGTGGGCCCTTCCATCCAGCAACAACCCAGGCACCCCAAAGGAGTGTTCCTGTGCCCTCATGAGGAAGCTGGGAAGGTGATTGCAGGGTGCCTGAATTGTAAACCTGGATAGTGCAAGACAAACCCAGCAGGTTGTGCCAATATTGCTGTTTCCTTCAGGTTATCCCTGTGTGACCTGGCAGGGTCCGAGCGCTGCAAGGACCAGAAAAGCGGGGACCGAATTAAAGAAGCCAACAACATCAACACCTCCCTGTACACACTGGGCCGCTGCATCGCCGCCCTCCGCCAGAACCAGCAGTCCAGGTGAGCATCCAGAACACACGGAGGGAGTGGTGGAGCTGTTTTGCTTTCTCAGCTCACTCCTGTCTCTCCCCACAGGTTAAAGCAGATGGTGGTTCCATTCCGGGACAGCAAGTTGACCCGTGTGTTCCAGGGATTCTTCACTGGGCGAGGGCGCTCCTGCATGATTGTCAACATCAACCAGTGTGCGTCTGCGTATGATGAGACTTTGTATGTAGCCAAGTTCTCAGCCATTGCCAGCCAGGTGAGTAGCACACACCAGGATCACAGCATGGTCAGGGTACTGCCTGCTTCTCTGGGAATCGGCCCTCTTCCATCACAAGGAGAAGGGGGCATGCTCACAAGACTTCCCTATGCTTTTCCATTGGATTATTACCTCTGGAGTATTTCCAGGTTCTGGTAAACTGAGAGGCCTGACAGGCTGCACAGAAGGGCTGTGTTTAAAGGCTACACAACTTCCAGGTCTTGCAGATGAGTAATGATGGTCTTTCCCCTTTCAGCTTGTTCAGGCACCTCCCACAAAGCTGGGACTTCCATCCCTACAATCCATCATCAAAGAGCACAGGCGAACCAGCCAGGTGGCAGAGGCAAGTGAAGAAGTAGAATCAGAAGATGAAGACACTGAGGATGAGGCAGATGTCTCAATGTATGAGAGGAAGGTGGGTTGTGGTTTACCTTACGGCCTTTATGATAGAGGGGCAAGAAGCATGACTGTTACATTTGGCCAGGGAGGTGGGATTGGAGCTTGGCAGTATGCCAAGAGAGAGGACAGAGAACCTCAGAAGGATATAGAACCCAGGAAATTGGGCATCTGTGACACACACATTCCATGGTTGGTCTGAACCTGACATGCACGCTCAATTTCGAAACACTGTTATCTGTGGAAAAGTATGGGTGCAGACCTGAAACCAAGAGATCAGAAAACACGAAGAACGGGTGGCTAGTTGAGGAAAAATAATCAAACTTCCTGGCTACTCAAAAGAGGCAGCTGGGATAGCTGAAAGATCAAGATGGAAGTCACACCTACAGAGACTTGAGCTGTTGTGTCACGGGAGCAAACCCTGGCAACTTCTCTTCCCAATTGATTAAATAATCTTAAATCTAGATCAGTGTAGCATGCAGACACTTAGCTCATTCTAGGTCTTAACTTTGTTGTGCATTGTGGGCAGTGTATCTGTGTCCTTCTTGCAGGACTTGCTGCGTGCAGTGGAAGCTGCACGAGAACTGCTGCTGCAGGAGCGGCTGAAGAAGCTGCAGCTCGAGATGCAGCTGCGTGAGGAGATCTGCAACGAGATGCTGGAGCACATGCAACAGAAGGAGCAGTGGTGGAGGTACAGCCTGTGCTGTACCCTCCCTCTCTCAGGGTGATCTCCCTTCCTCTGCTCAGGGTGAGCTGCAGCACCAAGAACTGCCAGACTCTGACATGGAGTTGTTTTCTTTGTAGCCAACATGTGGATGTTCAGAGAGAGCAGCTGGAGGAACTGTACGAGGAAAAGCTGACTATCCTGAAGGAGTTACTGACTGACCATTATCAGGAGAAGATCCAGGTTTGTTCAGGGCAATGAAATAACATCAGGAAAATGGTAGTGGTTTGGGAGGAGACTTAAGGAGACTTTGGGAGGTACTTAAGTCCAGGACAAAGTTTATGCAAACTGAAAGATTTTGCTTTATGAGGTATTTTTTTGTGTATTTGACTGCTCGATCTACAATTTTTCTACTTGTTTTCCTCCTTTACGTAGCTTACTGGGCTTCCTAATTTTCCACTCTTAATCTGAAAGCTAACGTGCAACCATCCTGACTCCTCCACGTGTTCAACATGATTCTCTCCCTACCTTACTCTTTTCACTAGTGACTTGCTTTGCACTCTTCAGATTCACACAAGTTGTGTGAATTTCTCTTCTTGCTCTTAGTTGTCATGACGTGTATGGGCCTGTGTATGTTTTTTTATGCTATGGCATTTGAGTGCCTCTGCTACTTGTTGCAGATGTCTCTGGAGATGCTAACCCTATAAGAAATCCTTTTTCTTTATAGGTTGTAAAGAAGTGGTTTGGGGTTCCAGGAAATGGGTTTACTGTATTCATTTAAAGGACCTTAAAGACTGGGTACAATGTGTGAAATGTGGGACTGAGAAACTGTCTCCCGGAAGAAAGACAGAAAGTTTCAGAAAAGTTGGGGTAAGAAAATCCTGTTCAATATTTGAACAAACTTCCTTTCTAAGGAGCGCGATGAGGAGATTTCAGAGCTCCAAGCTGCTCTGCAGGAGATGAAACAAAAATTAGAAAGCCTGGATACTAAGGAAAAGGACTTGGAACAAGGCTTACGTCGATCCAAGCGAGTGGCTACCTCGTGTGCTCTGCAGAAGGAGCTGGCAGATACCAAAGCCAGACTGGAGCAGTGTCAAAGGGAGTTACATACCACGACTGCAGGTATGGCAGTGATCCTGCACTGGTTCTGAATTGTGCCTGAGAGATCCTTGTACAGGGTCAGAGACACTTTCTTCAGGGTACATTGGATTCAGACACCCCAAAAACATTATTGTGAGCTGTAGATAATGGGAATAATGTGCTGGATGGGCAGTGTTTCACTTCATTTTCACATGAAAATGGACTTTAGGGCTGGATAGTCTCCTTGGGATTTCTTAAGTCCCTTTGTATAACTGAGAAGGAGAAGCCTGGAATGTTTGTGCATGTCTGCACAAACTCAAACTCAAAGCTCTTCTTGGCTTGCCTGTGGTAGCTTGTTTCAAGGCAAGTCTTGAACTTCAGGAATACCGAAAGCTGATGAATGTCCTGTTGCTCACTACTTTGTATCTGTTCCTAGAGTTGCACAAGTACCGGAAAATACTGGAGCCACCTCCCTCTGCTAGACCCATTACTATGGATGTAGACAGGAAGCTGGAGGATGGACAGAAGGTAATTCCAGCTGTGTTACAGAAAGAAACACTGCAGGGCAAGGTGGCTGCCAGTATAAACACTCTTTGGGGCTGCTGTTTCCAGGTTCTTAAATGGTTGAAGTTGACATGGGCTTGTTGAACTTAGTGGAGATGTTGATGGTTGTGGTATCTGTGATCCCAGTATATCTCACTCAGATGGGATCCTCCCTCAGTGCTGTATGTCTGAATTACCTTGGAGTGGCTTTGGTAGCAGCGCAGTGCCAAACCCAGCTGTTTTGAATCTCTCCACTGTAGAATATCAGATTGCTGCGTTCAGAGTTAGAAAAAATTGGGGAATACCTCCAGTCTGCAGAGCGGGCGTGCTGCCACAGCACAGGAGCGGGGAAACTCCGAGAAGCCCTCTGCACGTGTGATGACATCCTGGCCAGACAGGTAACGTGTCTGTTTTGTTGGGGGTTGCACAGGGTGGAGCTTAGTCTTTATGCTTTGCCATAATCAGAGTAACCTCAGTTCTATGCTGGAAATAAAAACTACATATTTGCTAATGACTACATATTTGCTAGTGCATACTATCATATGAAGGGAACTACATTGCTGATTTTTTTTCAATCAAAGGAAACACAAATTGTTCCTGTACAGTTAACTGTCAGCAGGCACTTAAAGCAGAAGAATTCAGAGTTCTCATTTCCTTATCCACTTGATCACAGTGGCTATAGCAGCATATTTGGAGAAGGGCGGAGCCAGCTTTGTCCTAACCCTACTGTTCCTATTTATTATTGAACTGCTACACTGCTGACAGTAGAAGCTTTTAAGCATGGCCTTACACAGCAGAACAGTTAGTGAATTTTGGCAAAAGGCAGTTTATCCTCCTGAGTTTACAGTAACCAGTTAGATAACTTGTCATAATACTTGAGGGGAGCCTACAAGAAAGATGGAGAGGAATGGGAGTGACAGGACAAGGGGATATGGCTTCAAACTGAAAGAGAGCAGGTTTAGGTCAGATATTAGGAAAAAAATCTTCCCTGTGAGGGTGCTGAGGCACTGAAACATGTTGCCCAGAGAAGCTGTAGATGCTCCATCCCTGGAAGTGTTTAAGGCCAGGCTGGATGGGGTTTGGAGAGGATGATCTTTAATGTCCTTTCCAACCCAGACCTTTCTGATATCTTTATTTTTTTTTAATATAAATATATATATATTGCCTTCCCTTCACCAGGACCAAACCCTGGCAGAACTGCAGAACAACATGATGCTGGTCAAGCTGGACCTGCGGAAGAAGGCGGCCTGCATTGCTGAGCAGTACCAGAAGCTCCAGGCTTCTCCAACATCCAACAAGAAACGCTTGGGTGCCAACAGGGAAAACCTACAACCTAACCAGCCTCCAGGTAAAAAGCCCTTCCTGCGTAACCTCCTGCCACGTTCAGCCACCCGGCCTGTTGCTACCAGAGGGTGGCAACTTCGGTCAGTTGCTCTATGACTTTTCAAAGAGAGATCCTGCCCCACTATTACTGGAACAGGTGGCAAATCCAATATAGTGGCATCTGTTTTCATTGTGCGCTTGTTTATTGTTATTGTAGCTGCTTGAGAGCTTATGTAAACATTTCTGGATATGTATAGATAACCTTTTAATCAATACCAAAGTGGACAAAGTGACCTTCTGTAATTTAAACACTACACTGAGAAAAGTCTTTAAAATAATGCAGATGATCAAATTTGTTTAACAAAACAACAAGTTAAAGGTGAGTTGTCATCTTCAACTATTCTTGGCACACAATTCAAAAATAAGTTCACAAGTTCCTCCTTGAAATATATTTTGCCTTCCTTGAATTATAATCCTTTATTAAAGTATACACGTTCTAGGCCAGGGCTGTTCTCTCGGATCTGGGCTTGCAATTCTGGCTCCAAGCGCGATACCAACATAGAACTAAGCAAAAGAAACAGGAAAATGGTTACATAAAACAAGCACTTGAATGTAAAGTAAGATGGACAACGCATCTGATTAAGCTTTCTAAATTGTGAAAAGAGTTTTCAGATCTTTTCATGTCTTGTGAAGGAAGCAAACCAGACTGGGGTAAATGAATCCTGCTCAAATGGCAGAAAGACAGTCTATGGAGTGAGGAAATGGGGTCGCCACTACCATAAGGGTTTGAATCCACATACTTCCTCAAGGTTGTTGCTGGCAATAGAAACTCACCTTCCTAAAGGTGTTTTTATTAAATATAATGTACTTGTCTATTTAACTTACTACCTGATTTTATTCAGTTGGATAAAAGGTTTATTTTTATGAGAGCCAGTTCACAGTAAAGGGAATTAAGCTGCCAGGTCATTTAACAGCTGCAATTTCCTGAACATAGTTCAAGGTCTTCCTCTGAACTGGAGAGCCCTGGCTAATACCAAGAACTGTACCCCATCTGCTAGGCTGGTTTGTCAAGTCATCTCCAGGTAGCCTAGTGACACTTGTTTACCACAGCTCTCTGTACTGGGCCAAGCAAGGAAACAGATGGTGTCAGACAGCTTTGTTGTACTCAAACAATTGCATCTGATGAGAATTGGGTATTGTTTTCTGGAAGTCAAATCTACCTTAATTATTCAGTACTTTTTTAAATGGATTCAGCTCCAGCACGGATTGTTTAAGCTACACCTGGCAACTTCTTGAGTTTAGAGAACCATTATTAATATGAGGGACAGCTCACTTGAATTTAAGGTCTTGTCCAAACTATATACCAAACTGAGCTAAGTTCTTTTGTAAATAACTCATTCAGGTTTCACAATCATTTCAACTAAAGTGAAAATTGTTTCTAAGACAGTTTTCAGTACTGAGCTATTTCTGTATTCATGAGAAGGTGCCTCTGGAGAAATTAATCAAATTACAAATAAGCACAGATAGTCCAATGCTGTTCTGAATAACTAGAAGAGTTTTCAGCTGAAAATAAAATGGGCTCTGACTGTATTTAATGCATCATAACCTTACTGGACATGAATATATTGTATAGACCTCACCTTGAGTTGCTAGGGGTTTGTAAACAACTATTTTATATTACTGATGTGTAACAGTTACTTCTTTTCTGTATATTCTCTTGTTTATCACCTTTGTTATATGGGAATTAAAACTGTGTGCTTGACCAGGCAATGACCACTTGTTTCTGTCTGTGTGAATCTGGAGTGTAACAATAAAGTGAGAATAATAACAGCAATACACACCTTTTCTGAGGAAACAGTGCACAACACAGGGGAGTTGCAAACACGAGACTAGAGGAGACAAAAATGGGATTACAATATTTAGGGTGCTAAAAGAGAATTCAAAAACCTTTTGCATGATTTAGGTAAAAAGCTTTGGGTTTGGTTTTTTTTTTCCCCCCACAACGTGAAGTAATGTTCCAGAAAGTACTATGTAACCTTTATCTGTCCCTGCATTGTCCCTTATGAAATAACCTACTACATAGTACTAAATGCATCAACACCATACTTCCAAATGTGTCTAAAATTATCATTTGATGTCCTTACAATGTTTTACATTAGTGTGCAGGACAACAGAAAGATGCAGCAAATTCAACTCTTATTAACCAAATGTTTCAAGAATTCATCAACCTACAGGATTACATTCCACTGCCTGTTTATGGAGATAGCAGCCAAAGCATTTTTTCTAATCAAGCTGCCACATGCCTTTTTTGCCACTCCTTTTCCTCGCTGCTTTTCTTGGCATCTTCTTTCTTGCTAATGGCTTTTTTGTTTTTAACATGGTATTATCAGTTAACAGAGATGGAAGTGAAGTAACTGCTGTAGTGTCATTAACTCAACTTTCTTTAAAGTGTAAATATTGCTACTTTGTCAAAAAACACTACAAATACCTCTTAAAATAGCAGACCCAACCCAAAGAAATCACTTACCAGATTCCAACTAATCCAACTTGAATGGGAGCACTCAGCCAAGGATATCTCTGTTGAAAATAAACCACACATAGTCAGTATGGTATATTTTCTTCTCCCTTCCCTTTTTTTGGAATTCTTGTTTTCTAAGAGACAGATTGCACCTAAAAAACTCTTGGACAAAAAGGCAAACCCATGACCCTTGTGCCTTGAAGCTGAGCTTGTTTGAGAGCCAAATCCCTTTGAAAAGTAGTAAGGAAATTCCCAGTGGAACAAACTGATCCTGAGTATGTTTCCCTTAGAAACTCCAATAGGTGTTTGACTTAGGCTGTGATTCTGAGCCCAGGGGCCTTCTCTTTGAGTCACACAAGCCCGCAGCAGCAGCACAGCTGAAATTTGGAGCAGCGCTGCCACACCTCTGAAGGGCTCAGTAAATTTTGCCCAGGCATCCCAAGGAAGAGCTTGGTCTGGTTACAGCTCCTTCTCTTTTGTGGCACCAAATGGTTTTAATGTGCAACTGGAGCCACCAGCCACAAGTAAGGGAGATGTCAAAGCAAAATGTAAGTCTGCCTCTTAGTCTTTTCTCCTGCTGTATGATTTCCCCTGATGTGTAGGAACTTGTCCCTGTAATAACACTCCAATTCTGCAAGAGTTTAACTTTTGTTGAAGGATTGGGGGAACAAGGCTGAGAAGGCAACACATAACCTATGAATGCATTTTTAGCATATTTGCCACTACTATAACTTTTGCAGAACTTGAATATATGCCAAGAAATAAGAGGGTTTTTTTTGGCTTTTAAATGATTTAAGAATCCACTCCACCCATGTTAGAATTGTGGTTGAAATTCGTTGCTAATGAAGTAAACCCAGACCTGCTCGATGGACACTGCTGCACTGGCTGCCTGTTGCTACACTAAAAGCCATGCCTCAAAAGCAGGACATGCTACCACGAAAACACAAAGGGGATTTTAAAACAAAACAGCTCATGAGTTAAAAATCACATGATACAGTGGACGATGTTTTCAACAAAGATGTTTGTTTCTGCAACAAGCATTTCCCAAGATACAGAAGTTAGAGGGGAAACTGGTGAACAAAAGCTGGGCACTAGTTGAGAGTAGAAATGGACAAAGGAGATGTAGAAAGTTCAGGGGGACAAAGCTGGGGGCTGAGGAAGGTCACAGCAGCATAGAAGGCAGGGAAAACAAGCCTGTGTGGAGTAAACTTTCTCCAGAGCCTGGGGGAGAAGAAATGATGTAGAAGACTTCTTGTCTTTTTATTTTTTTTTCCTGGAGTCAATCTGTAACCCAGAAATGAGTGCAGGAAGAACTGTGCAATTCAGCAATAACCTGCAACAACAGATAACAAATGGGGACAGGGGCAGCAGGAAGGGTAAAGAGTGAAGGTGGCATAGCTCTGCTGTCCTGGCATTCCATAAACACCTTCATTTGACTTTCATCTGAGATAAATTAACCCAAAATGCTTCATTTTATACACTGAGAGAGTCCATGACAAGAGATGTGAACATAAACTCTACTGTAAATTACTTCAGTCTCTGAGAAGAGAGAGGGATGTTACACATTGCAGTGGGAATGTGGGACCCAAAATATATAACAGAAAAGCCCCAAATATAATTTTATAAGTAGAAAAGCTTGTGGAAGTTGCCATGAGAGGAACAGATGGCTCCATGCCTTTGTCAGAGTTGGTCATTGAACTGAGAGAGGTGTTGTCTAGTACAGACTCCATAAACAACATCTAGTTCATGTGCTGGAACATTTTTTGCCAACTTGATCTGAGTTACAGCCTTTCTTTTTCCAGAATGTTACCACGCTGCATTGATCAGCAAAGATGGTGAGGAAAAACTCTTAACACTGGGGGGTCAATATTAAGAATGAGTTGCCCAGGAAACAAAACAATAAAACAAAACCCAAATGCAGGCTGCACACCCCTACAAAGAGATAAAATGGAGAAGTAAACGAGAGACAGCAGAATTGACTGTGTTAGAGAACTATCCTTTAACTCCAGAAGAAGGCAGTTTCCAATGAATTAGGATTTAATTTCCAGATGTCTTTATGACATTTTAGTGGTTAGTGCAAACAGAGAAAAATGGAGAAATGATAATTAAGCAAACAAAAGCCCTAAGGAGAATCATCTTTTTTCTAACTGCTTTTATTGTTGGATTTAAAAATCTGCCAGCTTTCCCAGGCCAGCTATGCCTGCTTTCCAAAAAGTAAATAAATGAAATGACAGTGAAATTAGGAATGTATGGAAGACTGTAAGGCATAAGACATTCAAGAACAATGCTTGGGAAAAAACCCTCTCTGTTCTGGTTTTGTAACAGTTTTGAATACAGATTTCGGTTGCAGCCTAAGAGACCCCAAAAAACTTGTTTTAAGGATATATGAGGAAATTTCTGGAATAACTTGGATATTAATACAGTATGCAGAACAGGAGAGAAACTGAAGCTGTATGAGTAGTAATAGGAACTAAAACTTTAGTGTTGATTGTCATTTTCATAGGTTTCTACAGAAAAAACTCAATTTCTTTTCTTAGGAGAAAAGTTACTTGTAAGTCAAATCTATAAATGCTGTGTCTCAAAGTAAGGCTGTTTATGGATCCTCTGCTGCAGCAGCTAAAATAACCTGGCTCTGCACAGAGCCAGTCAGGTGTATGTCAGTAGGAATAATGAAAACAGACATTATGCAGCCTAATCCATTACTACAACACAACATAATCACATGAAAAGACCCCAAAACTGCTGCTGAAACCTAAAGCAAAATCAGACGTACATATAAAAATACTTTTTCAAGTCAGAAATAATTAGATCCTTTTTGATGCAGTAAGTATGTGATTGTGTTCTAAAACACTTCTTGAGTCATTTTCCAGCAATAAAATTTGGGAATATTGTTAATTCACACTGATGTCTTAGTGCAAAACACTAGGGGAATGTGGGAGATGAATAGTGCTACACGACCTACATGTTATTTCAAGTATCAGAGGATGACAGGCTGCTATTACAGACCAGCAATCTGGGAACATTGCCTTCTCTCTGTCTTACTGCAGACCATGGCTCTAGTTTTTTTAATCATTTCACAACCACTTTCATATTTTCTGGCCTTCTGTGTTGCTTAAGAGGCTTTGGCAAGCATTCAGGAATTATTTCCAAGGGTGGTAGTGTGCAAAGCAAAGGCCAAGGACAGTGAGTTAGTAAAGCATTGTGGGGATGGTGCTGGAGTGCTGTGAATGGGATGGTGCTTCTGAAACCTCAAGAGGACATGCAGAAGCTGCTTGTTAAAAATGCAGCTCAATCCTTAATGGTTTAATACTAATGTCTACCAAGTGTTACCACTGACTACCTGCAGAGCAGTGTTTCACCTGAACTCACAGTGTCTGAGGCTCAGGGAGAGGAACAGGTGAGCATAAACGGTCATGATGGTACCAAAGACCACTGAGTAGTCACTGAAGAAATCGCTCATTTTTGTTGATCTGAAAAATTCACAACACCCTTATATTGTTTATACCACACAAAAACAACAGATATTTGTCTCCAAACCCTGAGGATTGCTGCAACTTTTTCACAAATGTCATGTGTTTGACAGCTAAATTGGTAGCTTTGGTGACATTTCTCTTATGTCAAATACATATAATTTTTGCTCTAAACGCATTATTTTTTATTTTTTTTTTACAAGGGTTACTTTTCCAGATAATACATTCTCAAGAACATCACAGCATCACAGTTGTAGTGTGTTTGGATGTCCTGCAGGCTCACTTCTTCCAGGAAATACAAGCAGCACACACTGACTTTTACCCTGAAACTCAAATGCCACATTCCTGTTTTTGCAGTCTGAGCAACAGTATTTTCTGTTAAGAAGGTGGGAAGGAAGTAAAGTACTTCAGGGAAAAAAAAAGATTTTAAAATTGAAAGACAATCAGAGAATAGTCTGGGTTGCAAGGGACTTTAAAGATCATCTAATTCCACCCCCTTCCAGGGGCAGGAGTACCTTCCACCAGACCAGGTCCAACTTGGCCTGGAGCACTTCCAGAGATGGGGCACCCACAGCTTCTCTGGGCAACCCAATCCTCATTTATATCTACAGAAGCACTTTCAAATGGTGGTGTCTAACTGGGTAATCTCAGTCTGCACAGGTAAAAGGAAGGGTAGAAATAGTGATATAATTTAAGCATTTTGGAAAGCTTTATCTTAGACAAACAAAACCAGGCAACTTTCCCTGCTTGTCCTCCCAGTCCCCACACAAAACATTTTTCCAAGGGAGGATCTGAAGACTCAGACCATGCTTTTCTTCCTGACTCTTTCTAATAGAAAGGAGACAGATTAGGCTTGTTGGGTGGGTTTCACAGGCAGAGACTTTGCCTGGAGCTACACAGTAATTAAATCAGTGATATCAGCTGGTGAAGATTAAACTCCCTTTACTGGTAAAGAAATAAAGTTCATCTGAATATTATTTATCTTGGGTTAGACAACCTTGTGACTAATATAATTGTTGTTCTTTACCCTCTCATGCACACAGAGTGCATAATGTTGATGCAGGTTACGGATTTACCAACACCAGGTGTCTGGCTTCACAGTACATTAGCATAAACAGAACAAAGGAAATAAGTAATCTTCGATGAAGAATGGCCATTCTAGGCCTGTCCTGCACTTTACATCCAGTGAATTTTAAAGGCTCATTTTCAAGAGATTTTTACCATCATTTTTGTTTCCAACCTCAGATTGCTACTACAGCAGCTAAGCAAAGTCTTCTTACTGCTCCCTTGAAAAAAACCAGCATTATTAAAATGTTCATACTTTTTACCCATAAACTGTATTCCGAGACTGAGTATAAGGAAGGTTGATTTCACAGGAGGAACTGCGCATCTTAAGAACAATTATGAAAAATAAAGTTCCTATTTTCTGAATGCTATTTTACACTGTGATAAAAAGAACCAAGTTATCTCTGAGAAAGGTAGAAAGCAAGCAATAGCTGTAAAGCAAGATCTGCAGGGATGTGCTCCCACAGTACTTGGGAGGCAAATGCGGAGGCTCAGGAAGTATTTTATAGTCATTAAAATATTAACTTAGGATGTGAAATACATATAGATTATCTCAGACTAACCTTTAGAAAAGCTCTTTTTTCCAAAGTATTCATTATGAAGGGAGGAATTGCTGCAAATAAGATAAAAAAGCCATTAACTTTGGAGAAAAAGAACTTTGTTTCCATTTTCTGTTTAGCTGAACTAATACCATAACACAGTTCTCACAGCCTTTTGTCCATCATTGAGTTTTCATTTCACATTGCCAATTCAAGCTACAGAACTGGTATTTGCAGAAGTAAATTCTCCCAGTAAGCAAAACTTGTAATTTCACATGTACCTAAACTGGAGCTCAGTAACTCAGCGCTGGGCAGAGCACCCACACGAATTCCAAGCAAATGGAATTTGCTACCATTCCTCTGGATCTGTACTTTTTCTGCAAAAGCATCTCAGGAGCTTTTCTGCTGCACTTCAGTGTAACACACTGTGGATGTTTCTACAGTGAGAAATGTATATTTCTCTGGGGAACCTCTTAACAGAAAGGTAAAAACTGCCTGGGGAACTGTGAGGTAATTTGGACTCTGAGAAAAATCACTTAGGACTGAAGCTCTCTCTCCACTGGAAACTGATAATCAGGACTGTAGTTATTCTTACCCATTCCAGGAGCAGCCATAAGAATCCTTGAGATAACCACCTGGGTGATTGCCTGCTGAGCTGCTTTTGTTGATTCACCCAGTCTGTTCCCGTTCTCATCTGTGACGGGGATTCCAAACTTGATTTCCCTGTTGAGTAAGGAGTATAAATAAAGCAGTGATTGAGGTGAATTTATTCACCCTTTTTGACAACTTTTGTTCCTTAAAATTGTCAGTTATAAGACTGAAGTGTTTTATTTTCTAAGTTAGCCTGCTTGTAACAATCTGCAGCACAAAAAAATTTTAAATGGTAGAGAAAGATCTGGGGAAAAATATGCTGGAAAGTTACAAACTGAATATTGCAACAGGCTGCTTGAGCCTGGTCACACTTCCAATGGCGGGGAGAAAGGAGGTGTGTTTTACTCTGTAGTACACAGAAAGGAGAGGGCCCTTCAAAGAGCACTTCAGAAAAGTGGAATTTTCTGGATTGCCTGCATGTAATCTATCTTTTCTCACAGTTCATGGAATACAGGAGGGTTAGTTTCACTGAGCTGAAACAGAAGTCTATATGAAAATTCCTCGCTGGCATTTTAGTCTGAGTTTTCATTTCAACCACTAAGAATAGATTTGCAAGTATAAAAAGATGCACAAACCAAACCATATTTCTGTAGCTGCATTATTCTGTATTAGATCTTTTGCTCAGCTGCAGCGTTAGGTGTTAAACTCACACACTGGGAGAAGCAAAGAGAACTGCAAATATCCTGACTTTATTCTCCTCCTCCTATTTTATAAAAACGAAATAAAACCCCGTGGATCAAATTTCATTGTAAATAAAAAATTTACATATTCCCTGTTTTTCTCATAAGCTTTTAATTGTTTTGTTTTTCCCTACTAATATTCTTACTGCATGTCAAATCAGAACACATTTGTTTCTGACAAACTGCATATTTTTGTAATCTCAGGTGATTAAATTTCTATTATTAAGTGCTGCATGTGGGATTTGAAGCACCATTTTTGAAATTACTGTATTCTTTCAAAGCAGAGTCTATAGTCCAGGGTCCATGTGATCAAGTTTTGAAGGACCAGTAATTGGCTTCTGAGATCCAAGACTGAAGAACTTTATGGATATTTAGCTGAAGAAAATGAGGATATTCTATTTTATACCTGTAACAAACTGTCAGTCAAAACAGATCCTGCATGAGGTTTTTGCAAGATTCTGAAACAAGCTCAAGACACAGAATGTGCCTTATTTAATAACTTGCTGATCTACAACCTCAGTAACATCCTCTCTTCCAGCATGAGTGATCTTTGTTCTTCTTCCTACCTTTGTCTCATTAGTGGAATATTAATGCAGTTTGCAGAAGCAACAGCAGCAAATGGAACGAACCGTCCTATAAGAGGTGAGACACGCTGTAAAACACACACAGGGAGGGGGAAAAAAGGAAAAGAAAACATTTACATAATCATTGTTTTTCCCAAAGGTCATATTCAAAGGCTTCATGTGATAATGACAGACCAGACTTATTTCGTTCACACTAAAATTCAGTGGAAAAAAAGACAATAAAGAAGGACAATAAACAAGTCATAAATGCTTCTCTCGGGAGTGAGCAGTGGCAGGAGAATGGCAAAACCATTCTGAATTTAGTAGCATCACAGGGAAGTATAATTACAACTCCACTCCAATTAACTTTCAAGGACTATTAGATACCTTTGAAAAAGAAGCTGTAAAAAAGGCACCTTATTACAGTTTGCATTAACCAAACCTGAGGCTGTTTGAAATACATATATAAAACTATCCACACATGGTTTAAAAATAAGGTTGGGATGTAAAGAAAGAAGCTGCCAAATGGCATTACAGCTCCATAGTGGGAGCTGTGGACGTGACACAGATACAGCAGAGGATAAATGAGCTGTAAGCACCTCAGAGAACACCAGAGTCTAGTGAGAATGGAAAAAAATATCAGCAATACCTTTGCTAGTGCATTAAGTCCTAAAGCTGTTGCAACAGCACCCGTGGTGGCAGAAACATAGGCTGTTCCCAGCTGGCTAGAACAGAAATTAAAATGTTTGCACATGCACAACAATTACCTTTATATCACTTTTAAAAATAATTACACTTTACACATGAAGTTACATCCCTCCCCAGAAGTTAAGAAATAGACCTTTCTGTGCTACTGCAATAAGATGTGGATGGAAGATCTAAATGGGACCCTAAATTAAATAATTTCACTAGCAGTAAAAATCATATGCAGGCAACATTGTAATATTGAATCAGGTTCTGCTAGTTGTGCATTGCTGCCTGTTCAGCATTTCCTCACGTGTTTGAATGAACACCTCGAAGAATTAGCTCTCTAGTTAATTTCCTAATTGCTTAACCTAATAAAATCAGTTTGGATTTCTAAGGCCATGTCTAGAATAGTAATTAAAGTCAACCATACCAACTTCCATACATGCAGACACCTCTGCTGCAAACACTGCCCTAAAACACACTATACATACTTTCCAGCTAAGAGTTGTCTGTTATGTTTGAATCCATGGTTTTCTCCTGGCCATCATTAAGCAAGTCAGCCCCAAAACCAGAAAGTCAAGTACTGCAATTCCAGTTTTCTATTCACAGAATCACAGAATGGTTTGAGGTGGAAGGACCTTGAAGTACACCTTGTTCTACCCCTGTGCCATGGGCATGGACACCTTCCACTAGACCAGGTTGCTCCAAATCCCATTCAACCTGGTCTTGAACACTTACAGGGATCCACAACCTTTTTGGGCAACCTGTTCTAGGCCTCCCCACTCTCACAGGAAAGAATTTCTTCTGTATATCTAACCTAAATTTCCCCTCTTTTAGTTTGATTTCCCCTTTTCCAGTTGGAGATTTCTCGCTTTCTGCACCTATTTAATCTCTCTTTTTGCCGTCATATAGAAACAAGCACAGACCAGTTCCTTGAAGGAATCTCTTTTTGTAAATAGGCCCCCAGTGTGTGTGTGCTGGGCACTGAGATGGTGGCACAGTGACACACAGAAAGGTCCAAAATATCAGCTTAGAAATATACTGGTATGACACCAAACTGATGAGGCACTTGCAAATGGTTGACTGAGCCCTACAGCACAGACTCCTATTAAATCCTACACTAAGGGCTCATGATCAAGGTGCTCAGGCTTGCCTTTAAAAGCAGAAATGAAGTTCTTGCCTCTGTCATTCTCAGAATTCTCATTTTTGCATATCAAATTAATAATTAGTACAGATGGAAAAACTTAGCCCTCTCTCACCTCAAGCTTTAAGGCTCAACCATGGTCGAGTACATCAGAGAGCAACTTACAAACGCATCAGAATTATGTGGTTCAGTGTCTGACCTGACAGTGATTGGGGCATCCCCGCTCCTGTTCGTGTAATTTACGACAGCATTGAAGGACTGGTTGATCCACTGCCAGAAAAGCACTGCTGGTGTCGTTCTTGAAAAGAGAAACAATTTTAATTATTATTATTAAAACCACAGCTGAATCAACAGCACAGAAAAATGAAGGCAAACCAAGAAAAGCCACTGCAAGCAGTAACCATGCAGAGGTTGTTTATTTGAACGAAGCAATACAGTCAATAAGATACTGTCTCATTATCAAGAGTTCTTCTAGGAGAAGATTTTAAAAGCATTGTAATTAATCAGCAAGGTTCACTTGGGACAAAGATTTGTTGTAGTAACAAGAGCATTATGGCAAAGCTCTCCACAAAAAACACCCAGAGAAAGAGGAAATGCTCTAATTTCCAGAATGCTTTTCTGGGGCTATCATTCCCCTACAGTCTGCTAGTTCTCTTTGGAAGCTCCATAAGTGACTGAGAGGTAGATTTTAGGAGCCAGGGTTTATTCCTTCAGTCTTCAAAATGCTAATATGATGCAATTGTTTTAATAAACCCCTGTGACTTTAAAACATTCAGTCACATGTAGAACCAGATCAAAAGACACAGCTCCAAAATGAAAGATTATTTTCCTGAAAATATCTGCATGTTTAACTACAGATACAGAACAGAAATTAGTCTGTTTCAAAACGGCATGACAAAAGGGTGCCAATTAGTGAGCACAGGTAGAAGGCAGTAAAAAAAACGTATCCTGTACAAGTTGCAGAGTCCCCATTTAACAGGCTGATGTGGTCGCTGTTAAACTACAGATATAATCATTTTACAAGGAGAGTACACCGTGGGAAAAGTGCATGTGTGTGCACTCAGACCACAGTCTCTGTCCATAGTGGAAACACTACTGAAGACTGAAAACCATTGCTACTGAAAACTATTTCCTGATCATTAAAATAATATTTCATGGGACTCTAAAGCTTATATTTATTTAAATTATTTAATAACACAGGCAGTAGCTGCAACAGGAATGGGGTTTTAATCAGAGGGCTGATTTGGAAACTGAGGGCTGAAGAAGCAGCAGCAGTTGTACTGATTACTCTGTAACAGGGGGAAGCAAAGAAGATATGCCAGAGCAGATGGTGTGTGTCTGCCATGACATTCTGAAATGGGAAGGTATGTTATTTCTTAAATTGAAAAAAATTGAAAGATTCAGGAGATTTGGGAGTGTATTCTTATTCCCTCTGGTTTCCAGTATCCGAGATGCCAAAGTAATAGTGATAAACCAGCTGGATTTTTTCCATGACTGCTGCTGTTCTTCCTCCTTTCTTCCTGTGCACATGCAACTCTTTTCCTGACTCATCTTTTCCTTTTTCCTTGTTGCTGGTGTAGAGAGGATGTTAGGCCTGCTCTAAGGTTTAGGTGCAACTCACATTGTCTTGCTGCACCTCCAAGAGCCCTCACAGGTGTAACAGGGAATTGGCTTCTTCCAGTGGCCAGTAGTAACCAGAGCACATGATGTGCAGTGATACAGAGGATACACTGCATCATTCAATGACTTCTAAACAAGCCTGTTTGCAGTGCTTAGGATTTGGTCCAAAGGAACCAGTGCCTTCCAGGCTAATAAATCATCTAGTTGTGAAATCAGAGTGATAGTGCAAAGAAAAGATACAAAGCTGCTCTAAGTGTTAATAATAACAGAACATGAATAAGAGAATAAGCAGTTAACAGGAGGCATGCTTAGGAATGGGCAGCTGCACTGAGGGTTTGATTCATATTATTGACTGTTTTTTAAAACACACACGTGTTCAAAAGAGTTGGGCGTGTCTGGGGTGTGTGTCAAGAGTTCGCACAATCTCAGCATCCAAAACATCACTGCTCTTTTTTCTGAGCAGTTCCTGCTGACCAAGCACTGTGACAGAAAATATTTCTATCACAGAGGCTGCTAAAAGATCACACTGGCTTCTGCTGTGGATTTCACTGGATTCCAGAGCCACTGAGGAGATGCAGGGATCAACAGACTGAAGCATACCAAGTACTTACGTGGCAGACAGAACATCCTGCGTGCCAGACAAATAAGGTTAGAAATTCCCAGGTATCTCCTCCTTTGTCCTCCACACAACTCTCCTACACAGATGGGATTTTGGCACTTTTCCCAGTCTGAGGAAAAGCAGGGTGGTGAAGGAGGCTAAGGGCTTTTACCTCACAACTACTTCTAGAGGGAACCGTTAATTGGTGTGAGGGAATGTGGAGAGAAAAGAGAAAAGGAAGCAAAAATTTACATTTTAAAATAGTTATTATAAATCTTTTGGCAATAACATTGATTTTTCACTTATCTTATTTGTAGGTAAATGTTTTATGTGTTATGTAGCCACCACTTACCTATAAAAGGTCATCATGCAACCTGTGATAGTCATGTTCATGGGGACCTGAGCGGACATTCGGCCAATCAAGACCATCTTTTCCCCCGTGTCTGGGTGAAAGGCTGAATCATAGATGTATTTTGCTCTCCACAACTCATCTTCTGTCAAGCCAGGTGCTACAATACCTTGTCTTGGGACAAGTTAAAGAACAAGATAAGACAACAAAATAAGCAAAAAGCACAAGTGTTGTAAAATGTTGCAACCTCCTGAGAAGTGCCATCATCACACTGAGAAGTGTGGCATCACAGGATTTTGGGATGTTCACTCTAAGTTAATCAAGTCTCACAGTTAGCCTGTAGATCTTCTTTTGGCTTTTAAAAGGACTGGTGAAACAAAAAGAACCAAAACTCCCAGCAGGAGTTATACTGGCTTAGTCAATATATTCAGCACCAGATTTCTATTTACTCAAATCTGTACTGGATTTTAGAGCTAAAATCTCTGGGGTCATTAGTGTGAAACTTTAAAAATTCACTTGGCAAGTTTTAAGAAACCATTTGCTCCAAACACTGCAACACACAAGATGAAGTTTTAAGCTGTACTGTCGTATTAACTATTGTCAGAATCAGACACTTCTGTATTTCAGAATCCTTAACAGGGGTTCTCAGCTGACATAACTCTTCCCCAACCATTAGCAAATTTGGTTTTTTTTTAAAAAAAGGGTTTCAAGCTCTGAAGTAAGAAAAAAGAGTGGTGCAATGAATACAATATTTTTTAAATATTTCTTTTTAAATACATCACCATGCACTTATCATTGACATGGACATTTTTTGGGTCAGCAGGAGAAGCAGTCAATGCCATACCTGTAATCGTGCACAATTTTTCTTGCATTTTCCAGTTTGGCATCAGACAACAAAATATTGCGGGGGTCTGTTACAGTAAAGAAGTGATTGGCTCGTCCAACAAAAGTGCTTTGATCCCATCGGGGCTCCTTGATATTAATATTTAATGGTATATCTGCTGACATCTTCTAAAACTCTGTGAAGAAAACAGGAACATTTACAATTCAGAATTCTACTTATTTCCTAATGTATCTATAACCTGCAAGAAGTGGTTAAATTTAGAGTCAAAAAACCCTAAAATTTGATGAAAATACCATATTGAAGGGAAGAAGAAATCAAGTATTCCAAGAGATGTCTGAAGTGCTCTAAAGTGCAGTGACAGAAGAATTATTTAATAAAACCCAGTTAACTTCTCTGACACAGCAAAACAAAACAAAACTAGGAACACAAACCCACCAAGTTCTTTTAATAAATGTTGTTTCTCTAAATCCATGTTTTAACAACACAGAGATTATATAATACAACAATTTGCCCCATTATGAACACATGACCAGATCTCCTAATGATATTTCAAAGATGGTTAAAGAACTACAATGAAGGACACTAAACTAACACAGTTTTGCATTTATAGGGCATAAAGCTCAGAAAATTAAAAATTATTTCAGGATGATTAAGTTTACTTCAACATCTAATGAAAGGAGGACAGCCCCTCCACAGAAAAAGTTGTATGAATTTTAACTTAAGATAAATTTCTGCAACACATTCAACAGTCAGTTGAAAAAAGAACATCTTCCATATAATGCTTGTTCAAGTGACCAAAGGAATTTGATCTATATAAATACAGATGATAACACATAGCATTTTATCCATTTTAATAGGAAAACCATCATTATTATGAGGACACCTAATACATATAGCATAAGCTGCCACTGAAGTGTATTTTCATCTTAACCCAAGAACACCATGAAGTTGTCTGAGACATTTTGGTCAATTTGATGAAACTTACATAATGTAGAACAGAAGAAAACCATAACACCACAAATAGAAAGCAACTAATTCATGTCAAGTATCACCATCATAAAAAAGAACTTGTGGGAAAAAAGGAGAGATGATTCATGAAATGTGAAGTTTTGCCCACCTCTCATATGTAATTACGATGCTTTTCCTCTACTTCAAATGGAAAAAATTGGAAGACTTTGGAAAAGTAAACTTCTACAGAAATAAAGGCCTAAGTCTTTCCATCTAACTAGTGATAAACTGGCAGCTTTGAGCAACAGGAAGATGGCCCTGCCCTTGGCAGGAGGTGGAACTGGATGATCTTTAAAGTCTCTTCCAACCCAAACCATTCTGTGATTCTATGATTCCAGAAGGCTAGTAAATAAATGTGGTACAGGAGGGGAAATTGATCTTTGCCCCTTCCTCCACTCACATTTCCCTCACTGTTAAGTTCATTATTGTACAGGACAGTGGGATTATTTTCATGCGATACATTTCTCACCAGGCACATCACAGATGAACACAGAACATGGAAATGAAAAGAGACTCAGGGCAGATTTGGAGAACAAAACTCTCATTCAGAGCATCTGAACAGGAGATGCTCCTTAGGTTCCTTTTCCCTTTCTTAGTACTTTATCATTAAAAATATACTCCCATGAACAGTGACATGTGAAACAACAGTCCATCTTCTGGTATAAAGTGGGAACTGCTGGTTTTGCAAATCCCTGAGGCAAGTGCATTCATTTATGCAAAAACTCTGTTCCACAAAAAAAAAAAAAAAGACAAAAATACAGACACTAGGGCTGGTAACCTGTTCTATGAATGCTTCCCTATTGGTATGTTCTTTGTAGGGAAGTCCAAGTGTAAAAATATTTTTATAATTATATCTGTTTCATTAAGAAAAGATTAAAACCTTCTTAGGATAGCTTACCATAATCTGTTTAAAGCTGTCTAACAAATGCTGAATAAAGCACTCCATAAATAGAGGCTCTTTTCTTTCTTTTCACTCTGATTAGCATATACACTATTGGGTTGTCTGAGAATTGTTTTTAAATACTTCTGATACCCCTGTCCACAAAAGGGTAATTTAGTAGTAAGAAATATAAACAATAAGGATCTTCCTTCACTGCAGATGGTTCAAGGTGGATCCTCAGAACACAGAAGATGCCACTTTCACATCCTGTCTTTATCCCCTCCCCACTCGATCTACTCCATATCCACTGATGCTCCTTGACCTAGGTGTGCTGAGAACTTACTACCACTCTGGTTGCCAGCACAAGGCAAAATTCCTGTTTCCATGCCCTTCTCCCTGTTACCCAGGCTAGCCAGACTAAGCTAGAAGGAGCACGTCAGCACATGCTCTGGTCTTTCTTTCTCCTTGTAAATCTACCAAAGAAGCGTTAGTGCTGCAGCAGCAAAAAGCAACCTAACAGGAAAATGGAAAACATCCATTAATACATGTGCTACAACAAAAGATCATGCTTGAAATCACTGTGTGTTTAGAAAGGTGGCAACAGAAAACACTGACTTTGCTATTCCTAATCTTAATAAAGGACAGCGTATAGCCTCCAATCCTGCACAGCACGGAGGGGGCAGCTCAGCTGTGTACCCTGAAAAAAAATTAGATCTCCTGTAAAGAGGCGTTAAAATTTTAGGGGAGAGCTATTTTCTTTTTTTCAATGATGCGACTGATATAATTGACTTGCACTTTTAGTAGGTAAGCAGGAACAGTGCTGTTCTAAAGAACTTTAAAACAAACTAGATGGACCACCAATGCCCTCAGAGGAGGAGCTGATGTCACGCATACAAGGGAGTGTAAAAAAGTTCAGACACTGGAGAAACATAATTTGGAGACATATAAAACTTGTAGTTAAGTGAAAAACATGGTTGAGTTTACCAGTCTTGGGACTCTGAGTCATAGACCTGTTGCAATAGTGCCTAAGAGAGCCATGGAATTTCTGGCTTGAAAACTTACAAGTTTTCCAGCAAAATATTTTTAGGATAAAAGTCCTACCTCTTGTTTTAAAGAAACTGTATGATGCTACTCATGACTTATCAGACCCAATTAACAAATGCTGAAAAGGGAAACAAATACCATAAAGCAAAATGTAAGTTAATAAGATGCTTATGTACTTGGAAAGTACTTTATCTAGTTATCAAACAAAATGGCCAACTACAAAGTAAAAGTTGTGACTGTGCACAAAAATGGTTTCATCAATACATTATCTAACAGTCAACATCATGAACTATATGGCTTTTTTAAATTTATTTTTTAATTTAAATAGTGAGACTAAAACTCCAAGAAATATGTACAACACCCTCAATATAAATTGCTGCAACAGAGTTTTACCTACCTGTCACCTTAATTTTCAGATACCATTTCAGGGGGTGTTGCTGTTTGCATAATCCATCCAAATACTCAAGAACAAAAGCACTGTAATAAAACTACTTAAGATTTAATTATTATTTTGACTACAATGCTTTGTCAAGGGTGTAACTCCATTACCTTCAGTGACATAATTTTCCATCTGTATTAAGTATGCCCAAGATTTAAGTTCTCATTATCATCCAAAATTAAATTGTGTAAAGAAAAAATAAAGGACATTTTGGTTAAATCAAATTTAAATAAATCCATCTGAACCTTGAGATAAGTAGAAAGTTTGAAAAGGAATTGGAAAGCAAAAGCACAATTCCTCTACAACAGAGATAAAACTGTTTGCTTTGTTACAGTCAAGTAGGGAAGGCAAACCTCAACAACTACATATCCATTAATAAATTAATTAAAGTGCCTATATATGAACACCTGCTGCTATTCAGAGTACCAACAGAAGGGAGACTATCCTGAAATAAGACAAACATTTGAATCAACAGCACCTGAAACATTAAGATGGAAAGGTACCGCAAAATTGCCCAAGCTGGTAGTGAAACAACTCTCCTCCACATTAGAGATGATTTGGGAAGCAACATGAAATTTACAAACACTTCAGTTACTGCAATAATCCATACTGAAGTATCACTTCACAGTCATGTTACACAGGAGGATCAGCAGTAATGGAAAGGACAAAAGACAGGACTGTAGCACAGTCAATTAACATTATCATGGAAAATATGCAATAAGGAAGGTAGTAATACATATTTTTACCATTTTAAACAACAGATCAATTAGAGAGGTATTTAATAGAACCACTTGTACCTGCAAACCCTGCAGCCGGTGACAGTTCCCACCAGGAAATTAAATGAGCAGTACAGAAAGGACTATGCTCTCTGGCACATACATATGACTAAACCCTTTCAGTTTCCAAACCAGGGTGGCTGTATCCAAGCTGCCCATGGAAAACAGCAGCTAAATCCTCCCTTGTGCTGCCGGATTGTCTGGGTGAACATCAGCTGTCCCAGGCAAAACCGCTCCCCGCTGTGCTCCAGCGAGTTAGCAATCCCAGGGACGGCATTCCCATGACCAGGAACATTTTTTGACACTGTTTGTCTCCCCAAGCACTGACATGGAGGTTTGATTGTCTGTGTATTTCACACTGCAGTTCTTCCTGTGTACCAAGGCATGTTTTCAGAATCATAACTGATTGTGAGTTCAAGAATATTTCCATAAACACATGACTGCGTTTTCCTCCTATGAGGAAAGGCTGAGAGAATTGGGATTGTTCAGCCTGCAGAAGAGAAGCTTCAGGATGTCCTAATTGTCACCTTCCAGTACCTGAAAGAAGCCCACAAGAAAGACGGAGAGAGACTACCCACAAGAGCCTGGAGTGACAGGACAAACGGGAGTGCCTTCTAACTGAGAGAGAGTCGGTTTAGATGTGGCTGCCCCATCCCTGGATGTATTCAAGGCCAGGCTGGATGGGGCTTTGAGCAACCAGGTCTAGTGGAAGGTGTCCCTGCCCTTGGCAGAGGGATTTGAATGAGATGATCTTTAAGGTCCCTTCCAATCCCCAGGCCACTCTATGATTCTATTCTATGATGAATCAAAAATCAGGACACAAATGCTGGGGGAAGAGATCTCTGACTTGCACTTTCAATCAGAAAGTGACAATGAACTGAGCTGGAAGCCTCAGTACCAAGAACACTCAAATTTCTTGCCCGCTCTGATCAGAATCATCCGCCAGTTCGTGGTCTAATGTTTAATACTAATATTAACTGGAGGAAAGAAAAAGGGCTTAAGAATAAGTGAGAGTGACCTCTACTAATGTAACAATTACATACAAAACCAGCACAAAGTCTGATAAACAGTTTTGGTACAAAGGCTAAGTTTAGATTTGCCACAGAACCAGCAACAGCAGAAGACTTTAAACCTTGTTTAAAGGTTAACAATAGCAGTTGCAGCAATTCTACAAAATGCAGATTCAGGAATTGTCAGGAGTTCAGCTCTCTGCAGTTCCTTTTCAAAGTTCACATTTTAAACATCCCATTGAAGGTCATGCAACCACTTTTCCAACCAAAGCAACAGCTAAAAGAGTAGCAATTATAATTTAATTTATTTCAGATAGTAACATACCACTCAATTTTGAACAACTCAGACATTTGTTCATTTATTTTTACCATTTATAAACTGTGTTGCATGACTGAATAATCCAGATGGGCACATGGTCTGGGAAATTCTGGGCAACTTAAGCTCATGCCGCAGTGCACAGAAAACATAAAAGCAGCTTTGCTACGTTCCTTGAAACCACTTATATTTTCTTATGTAACTGACACCTTGCATTTTAACCCAAGCCTTGTAAAAAATACACTGGGTAATTAAGAAACTTTGTCAGTTTCTTCCCAGCATCTAAGCTAAAACTGGGAAGAGGATGACAGAAAAAAAGTTTCATGATGATGTAACTGTGAACCCAGGGAGAAGTTTGAAGAGAATTCTACATCCAAAAGTAGTACAGATGATAATGCACACTGTGACATCTCACAAACTCCCAAACTGCAATGTGCAACCCTCAATTACAAAGCATGGAATGTGCTGGGTATTCCAGTTTAAAAGAGAATTCCAACCAGCCTGCACACAGGAGGGCAAATGAGCCAACACAAATGCAAAAAGAAAGGTATAGCTAGTTTGGTATCCTTTACCAGGACTCAGATCCCTAAGTTCTGGTGATGTAAAGGTACTCAGGTCAGACCATGATTCACAAAATCTCCTAGAGGCAACTAAGAATTTCTTTTTAGAAAAATGAGAGTGAGGCTTTTCCCTGAAAACCAGGTAAAAATAGAAGGTAGCAGCCATACCTCTTTCTTAAGAGAATTCTTTAGGATTCTTTATAATAGGAATAGTTCAAAAGTTAGAGCCAGGTGCAGCTGACATTTCATGTGCAGACCCCCTGGGAGAGAGAAAAATAAGATCTGACACCCTTAAGCCCCTAAATCTCTGTTTTTCAAAGCAGTCCCTTAGTCCAGCTGTCTGTACTCTGCTCTGTGAAATGAGATGTAGGCTGGAAAATCCTGAGGTTGGGAAAAGTACCTGCTGCTATAAAATAGGGAGAAGAACAGCTTCTCTTCTTCTGACATGTTTATTAGCCAAAGCACCTACTGCAGCAAATTGCTGTTTGTTTTTACAGAGTTCAATTCTTTTGAAACATTTCCCTGCTGTTCCATGCTGCTTTCATAGAGAAATACTCAGGGGTCCTGTTAGGCCTCTTTATTTCTCAAATAACACAATGTTCCTTTTTAGGGCTTCTTTGTCTGAACAAACTGAGATTTTTCTTTTCCAGTGCCCAATTTTCCTCAATGCCCACTGAAACAGCTGCTATGTTGGGTTGGGATAAAAGACAGGGGAATTAACCACCCTCTCATTAGTAAAAGGTGACCTGTTCTACTTTAAAACCCCAACACACTGGCAAAGCAGCAGCAGAAAGGCAAACCCAGCTACTACCCAGATTTTAATTACTCTGGCAAAGAAAAGAACACAAGGCCTTCTCCAGGGATGTCACTGATGGCAGTTAATTAGTTCAAATGAAAAGAACTTGTTGAGGAAAAAAGCATTTTCGCGTGGTGGCAAAAGAGCACAAATCAGACTTATAAGGGTTGGTAAGCAATGGTATTCGGTATTCCTCTATTTGCACTGTTTGCTACCACAGTTTGAAATAAGCAGCACAGCTGATGACTGGGAGAAGTATGATGCAATGTACTTACACCAATGTTAACAAAGGCACTTGCCAAGTTTTCAGTCCCCAAAGCAGCTTCTACCACCAAATACCTACTTAAATCACCAGGGGAAAAAATATTTTTGTCTGCACTATGTTTTTTCCTACTGCAATCCTAAATGGAACACTGGAGAAGGCAAATCATGGCAACACTACAAGATACTTGTTGGCTTTTTTTTTCCTTATAAATGTACATCCCACTTGTAGCCTAGCAACAAAAGCGGCAGCCTGGGTGAAATGGATCAAGCCTGCTGCTGGGGCTCTCTTCTCAAAACAGGAGCCATCTTTGGCGTGTAACTTGACCAGACATTTCATCATTCTGCACTAAAGCCACCTCCAGATGTTAGAGGCTCCTGCAGCCAACTCAGCAGTGTCGGCTTTCAATCCGCCACCTCTTCTCCCATCGCCATCAAAACATGAGGTACATCACAGAGACACGTGCTCACCTCATCTCCACGTTAAGAAAAATGAACTTTGCTAAACAGGGTTAGTGCAAGCTCTTATTTCAGTCCTGGTTGCTGCAAGCTTGTTTCTGCTCCTGATTTTTTAACTCCCCACCCTGGTAAACTGCAATAGGTTTGGCTCTACCTATGCATGTCCATGACCTTCTTCTATGCTTTTTCACTATTTCACAGATCTTTTCCTGACCGGATCCATATAGGTGATTTTTAATTGCACACTGGTACAGAGCCAGTCTTCACACCCCCTCCCCAATACCCATTATAATAAATTATTTATAATTCAAGAAATTAAAAAAGAAAATCAATAGTCACAATCAAAATCCCTACCTCTGGCTGCTGGGTGTCTGACCTTGGAGCTATTCGGCGTGTTCCTGCCCTGGAAAGGATGATCCTGCAGGCCTGGGCTCTGTGCTGCTGCCACGCAATCCCTGTGACACAGAGCCCACGCTCAGGGGACAGCGAGTGGCCAGGGGCAGATTTTGGGAGCAGGTGGGGAGGCGAGGGCTGTGGCGTGTGCAAGGAGCAGCGGGCTGTGGCAGCCCCACAGTGCCAGCTGTGTGGCACTGCGAGTGTCCTGCCCTGCTTCCACAGGGACAGGGTGACCCACGGGGTTGGGACCCTGTGGAAGGGATGGGGTAACACAAGGGCTGCGAGGGCACAGGGCGACAAACAGGTGCGGGGTACCCGAGGGGACAGCCGGGGCCTGCAGAGGGGCCGGGGGTGACACGGCGGGGCTGGTGTCCTGTGGCAGGGACTGAGGTGGCGGACAGAGCGGGGCCCTGTGGAGGGGACAGGGGTGACAATACAGAGCTGAGGCCCCTCCGCAGTGGGCAGAATGACAACACATGGGGCTGGAGCCCTGCGGCGGGGACAGGGGTGACACACACACCGCGGTGGCCTCTGCAGGGCTGGCAGCCGGGGCCGGTCTGCTGTGGAGGGGACTGCGGTGACCCGGGAGGTGTGTGTGTGTGGGGGGGGGCCGCGTCCCTGCCCAGTCACCGCCACAGCAGCGGGGCTGGAATGGGCAGCAGGGGTGGAATGGGCAGCAGGGGTGGAATGGGCAGCAGGGGTGGAATGGGCAGCAGGGGTGGAA
>JAWWMP010000028.1:14870326-14881672 GCA_035047865.1 Dendrocincla tyrannina
AGCGCTCCTGCTAAAGCATCACTGCTGCTTTTCTCCAGAACTCAGCCCCTTCCCAGGCTTGAAGCAGCAACACACTCATCTACACATCATGTTCCCATTATTTTGTTCATGGTTTTAAGGGCAGGATGTGTCTTCATCTCTATTTTAGCAACTCAGAGCTGCTGGTACCCAGTAATGGTGTTGTGGATTGAACTGTGGAAGAGGAAATTGACACTGGGACAAAGGGTGGCCTCTCCACTCTAATTTTCCTTCTTTCTGTTATTCCCAGCAGTGGTTGGGCTGCTGTGGCAGTAGACACATTCAGAAATGTCAACCCTTCTGTTTTGCTCTTTTCCTTCCTCTCAAGTCCACATCAGCCCTGTGCAACTTGCTGCCTTCTGCCCGTGATCTGTAACTCGACATCCCCTGACAGGTGACACTGTCCCCAGGGCTGGCACGGGCACAGTGTGGGCACAGCAATGGGAACAAGGACCTTTGGGTTGGTGGGGGCACGGCCACAGCTCCGGGATGGCACAGGGTGGGCGCCTCTTCCTGCGGCTGCCACGGGTGTGGGGAGCGCCCTTTGTGGGACGGCACCGTGCCCTGGGTGCCCACCAGTGCCGACCCCATCAGTGCTGAGCAGTCCTGATCAGTACCGACCCCATCTGACCCGACCAGTACCGACCCCACCCAACCCGACCAGTGCCAACCCCATCAGGACCAAGCAGTTCTGATCAGTACCAACCCCACCCAACCCGACCAGTGCTGACCCCATCAGGACCAAGCAGTCCTGATCAGTACTGACCCTATCTGACCCGACCAGTGCTGACCCCATCAGTGCTGAGCAGTCCTGGTCAGTACCGACCCCATCTGACCTGACCAGTGCTGACCCCATCAGGACCAAGCAGTTCTGATCAGTACCGACCCCACCTGACCGGTTCTGACCCGGCTCAGCACGGCTCAGACCGTGCCAATCTGACCCGTACTGATTCGAACCCAAACCGATCCAAACCGAGTCCGAGCTGAGCCAAACCAAGCCGAACCCTGGCTGAGACCAGCGGAGCTGATCCCAGCCAAGGGGATCCCGATCCGATCCAAGCAGGCCCGGTAACTCATGCTGGGTGTTCTGGGTGTACGGGAACATGTGTTCAGCTACAGCCTGCAAACAGAGCCAGTTCACTCCTTTCCGTGGAGCAGAATAACACGCCAACACAGAGGTGGATTGCATGTGCCACCTATAACCTAGCCCAGCTCCTCTTCTGTTAAATTCCCGTTTTATTGTCGCTGTGCTGTCCACAGGTCCCATCCTTGGAGAAGTAGCAGCTGTGCATGCAGAGCAATCCTATGCTTAAATACCCCGAATACAATGCTGGCAAGGTCGGACCTCCTCCCTGCTCATTGCAGGACACTGAATGGGAAATTTATATTAAAAAGCTGTTACTCTCCCCAGGTATAAATGTTTGTGGAGATACATTTACTGATGAAATCTTTGCTTTTAAAGCTCAATTTATGTGTTCTGCCTCTAATAATTTTCTTAAATGCCAAAGATACTAACTTTTTAGTCTGCTTTAAAATCACACCTGGTCGTTTCTGCATATCACAACTGAAATTCTGCTTGCAGACTCTCTAATGTGTGTGTATGAATACCTAAATTTTTCTCTGAGTCGGTACATGCAAAGCTGCATTCATTCCTTGAGTTAATAATTTGCTCTATATTCAGTGCAGATGGTTTTGAACAGCTATGTAACTTCTCTTTCACCAGACGAGTAGTTCCTCCAATTGCTGAGAAACAAATCTGACATTTTGCCAGGAATGCTGAAAAGTTTTGAGATGGCACCGAGCAACCACCACCAATTGCTCATGAGCTACAAACGGCCAGGCAAATGGATGAATATGAGTAGTCACAAAGAATATCTGACCTCTAACTACATGTGTTTATTGGCAATAATTTTCACAGTCAAATATTTTTGGCTGTGTTAAAAAATGTGGAATCTAAGAGGATGTGGCAGTTCCCAGATCCAGATGGGGGTTTTGGCCTGATCCTGTTTCTGTTCTACATTGAGACCTCGTGTACTGATCCTGCTGGTGCCTTCTATGAGCAGGTGGTTGTGTGGGTGGGCTGGAGGAGCTCCTGTTATCTCCAGCCAGCTCTCTACCTTGGAAAATCAGGAGGGACAGATGCCAGAATGTGGTTTTGAACACATTGATCTGAAACTGAATATTATGAACTTGTTCTTCGAAAGTCTTGGCCCCCCTCAAGCCTGGCTGTGGGTTCTACACAGCTAGTCCCATGTGATCAATCCATGTAGCTTGGTCAGTACCCCATGGGTGAGGTCAAGTGTGTGTGTTTTCTTACAGGTTCATGCAGAGCATAGTGCAGAGCTTGTTAAATTACAGCCAAGTACTAATGGTACGTACAAAATACATGTGCCTAGAGAGTATGACTGGATTAATCAAATAAGCCCTACCCCAGCTCCTTTCGAAGCCTTCCTTTCAGTTGCCTTATTTCCCAGAGAATATATTAATAAGATTCCTGCAAACCTCCAGACATATTTGTTGAACAGGGATGAATTTAGTCATCCGCATGTTTCCACTTGTAAGACTTCCCAGATTATTTTAGGGCAAATTTTTCTCTACAGTGACCAGAAAAGGAGAATTTCTATTCCTCTAAAATTACTGCCTCATCTAAGAAATGAGTTTTACTGTATTTGCTTTCCTCAAGCTTTCCTGTATTCCTAAGTGGACATTAGTGGTTTTTGTTTTTTCTCCATTTCAAATTGGCCTTGGGAATCAACTGAAAAAATGAAGAGCTGCTGCACATTGATTTTATGAACATAAATGTCCAGTAAGTGGCACTGCAGGACCAGGAATTCCAAACCCTGAATGATAAACAGTGCAGTCGGAGAGTAAAGGCAAGCATGGGAGATGTCAAGACTTTTCCATAAAAAAAGTTGTAGAGCAGGTGGGGAATGATGTGGTTACACTCCTGAAGGTACAGTGCAAGGATCTGAGGTGTATTCAGCTGTTGGCTCTGGAATTTAGTGTCAGGAACTGGCCTTGGCAACAATCTGGCTGTTATCAGGGGTTTGCCAGACAAAACCAGCAACATTTCTGGGAACTATTCGTTAGCACTCGATGGGAGGTGCCTGTGAAGGCTTTGTGCTGGGTTTTGCCATCAGGAGCAGAATGCTGTGTGAGGTGAACCGTGTATATACAGAATTTCCTGTGGTGTCCTGATGTAATGTACATCAATTTTATGTAGAAAACTGCAACCCCAGCCTGGAAGGGATGTCACTACAGTCTGGGGGAGTTCAAGGATTGTTTCTGTAAATGAGCCAGAGATGTCTGTGAGTCTGTGTCAGTATACCAAACACCATCACCCTGTTTTTCCATTCTCATTGGATAAGGAGCAAACTATTATCCTGGGAAATTTGATCAAACAGACAAGTAATGCTACACTTTTTGGCTATATAAATTGTAATAAAACTCTTATATAAGCTGATAAAGTGTTACTTACAAAATCACTTAAATGTTTTGGCTCCATCTGCAATATTTGAAAGCAATTCTAGGTTACTCATGCTATACTGTGCCAAACTAAATGGATGCATACTCAATTTTCCTGTTTCTCTAGATGCATGGAAGGGAATGAAGATGAAAAGCTAATCTGTATCTAGAAGGGACATAAAGCTATGTTTAAAGGGATAAACCAGGCTTTCAAGGGGATTAGAAAGCCATTTCCTCTATGATGTGGCTATTTTATAAATACCTTTTGTGGGATCATTCATGCCCTGAAGCATCTGAGCACCCCGTGCCAGCTGCTGTTGGCAGCAAGACCCTTGACCAGGCTGAGGGATCTGGGATGTCAATACGTGCCTGTGGAGGCAAGAGGAAGTGTAGGAATATCCCACAGGGCACAGGGAACAGTGGCAGGATCTTAAAACTGCTTCAACCAGACCTGACAATTTTTTTTGTCACCATCTAGAGACCAGATATTGCTGAAGCTTTATACTTTCACCTCCTGAGTTTTTCCAATGGCTTTATAAAATAGCAGTTAAAAATAGGAACTCTCAAATGTTTATTCATGCAGCCACATAGGATGGAACTTAGGATGCAGAAGCAGAAGATGACACACAAGACATTGTTTGCAGCAACACAAACAAACAGGTGAGAATAAGGTGTGTCAGCACAACATATGACAAAACAAGACACCACAGGACAACTTGCAGTAGTACACAGCATGCCACAACATGCAGCAGCACAAACAGGATGGAACAACACCTGACACTGTGCCATGGCATGATAGATATACCTGAAAGCTGATAGAAATGCCTAGAGAGTGGTGAAAGATTCATAGAGGTAGGAAATTCCTATGAAGGTACGGAAAATGTCTAGAAAACCATGTGAAAGTCCTAGGAAACTAGAGGGAACTCCTGGAAAAACTGGGAAATTTTTAGAAAGCAAAAGTGAATTCCTAGAAAGCTGTGGGAGGACTCCAGGAAAGCAAAATGTGAATTCTGAGAAAATTGGCTACAAATTCCCAGAAAGCTGGAGGGAAATTCTTATGAAGTGAGAAGAAATTGCTCTAAAGCAATAGAGAAATCCTAGAAAGAAATGCAGAGTTCTTAGAAAGCTGTTGCAAACTTCTTAAGAGCAGAAGAGAACTTCTGGAAGGAGAAAGGAATTCCTCTAAATAGAACACAATTACTAAAAAACATCAGGGAGGTTTCTAGAAGGTCATTAGGGATTTTTTGAAAGCATGTGGAAACTCCTAGAAAGCAAATGTAAGTTCCGGGTAAGGGGAAAGAAATATTTGTAAAGCAATGGAGAGGTTTTTCTAGGAGGCAATATTAAACTCTTAGAACAAAACACTGAGAAAAGCACAGAAGAAAATCACTGTAAAGAGTGGGGGGAAAAGTAAAGCTAGAAAGTAGATAGGAACAGATCCTCCAGCCTTTCCCAAAATGGAACTTGTATCTAGAAGACATCCCTGATTTTAGTGTCTCCTAAATGGAGAGGACTGGTTTGATGGACTGAGGAAGAGACACTGGATAACTGTGTTGGTGGAGCTGAGCCCTGATGAGCACAAAGCCCAGCCCGGGGCAGCTGAGCTTTGCTGGAAGGGAGCAGGGAGGATTGGCTGGCTTGGAAGGCCCCTGACCTTGGGATAGATGTTGACAAATAGATGGTGAAACTCAGGGAACATTTCCAGCCTGGGAAAGTACTGCCTGTTAGACACGCTCTCAGCAACAGCTCCTTGCAACACAGGGCAGGGAAAAGCCAAGGGCATCAAGGATGCAAAGAGGGAGATGATACCCATATTGCGGGGATAAAACAGTCCTGCCTGATGTGGTGGGACAGGCACGGAGGCTGGAACAGGATAACATATGCAGGTGAGCTAGGATGAAAGTGGATTTGGGAGTATATTGTAGTTTGGGGTAATCTGGTAATATCAGTGGGTTTTTCAAAAGTTTGAGTGAAAGTTATGTCAGGAGAAGTGAAGCAGCCCAGCGTTTAGACCTCAGTATGGATTCCTGAGTATTGTCCCAATGTTTTATTGAACTTGGTGGAATATTTCTGACTGCCATTAAGCCCAGACTGTGTGATTTAACTTTGACAAACAGTATCTTGCCTCAGAGAACAGTTTAATCCCAGAACTTGAAGGTGGAACTGCGACATTGCAACAACAGCAGGGTCCTCTGGGGAGCTGCAGATGGGAAAATGCTGCCTGAGACAGCAGAGCTCCAGGACTGGGACATTTGGAGTGGTCTGGTCACTGCTGGACTGCTGGTTGACCGTCTCTACCATAGCTGGACCTGCTGTGTTCCTTGGGCACCGTGGGGCTGCTCCCCTTGCAGAAAACACTGGCTGGGCTCCTGTGGCTCCCTGTGGTGCAAGTCTGAAATGCTGCTGTGAGTCTTCACTATGAGCAAGAAGTGATGCTTCTATTTTTTGGTAGGTATTAGTTTAATTATCTTTAATTCAAGGATCTGTAGCCTGCCAATGGCAAAGCTGTGAAGCCTGACCATGCTGGATATCTAATAATATGAACTTAGCAATCAGCTCTAGGGCAAATTATTGCTCACTTGCTGGAGGTACCAAGCACACTCTTCATCATCACATCCTGCACCAAAAAACCCCCCAAAAAATCTTCTTTTAAACAGTTTTTCTCCATCCAACAATCAGGGGTTGGGCTGGAATATCGGTAAGGATCTATTTGATGCTGGCATGCTGCTCAGGAGTAAATCTGTAACACCAGCTTAGGAGGGAGAGTGCCACCTACCAAACCATCTGCTGAGAAAATTGTATTATCCACAGTCTCATCCACTGCTGCTAGAAATCGCTGTCACACTCATTGCTGAAGAGTTTTGCTACTAATATATCTATTTGTATTCTTTTTATCTATCCTCTTGGAATTAATTACTCCTCAGATTAATTTCATTCTAATGAATCATTCTGTATCACTGGATTTATTTCATTTCTGAGATACTAATTAATATGTCAAAGCCATCTTTAACATGAAAAGTGCTGTCATTTTTTTCCATGACTTTTCTTTTGATTCATACATTCAATTTTTTCCTGAGGGCCTAAAATGTCTGTCCAGTGTGGAGTGAAAGAAAAAATGAAAACTATACAGTATTAAAGAAAAAAAAGCATATGCAAATAAAGCCTAAATTGAGAAGCAATGGTCCAGTCTGTATTTTTGTGTTGATTTACTAGTTTATGAGCCATTTCACATAGTAAGTCCTCAGCAATCAGCCCTGTAGGGATTTTATATACATGGCTTAGAATATAAAATTCAGCAGTACATCCAGGGTCTACGTTTGTCAGTGAAATGATCAGAAATTTTGAGGTATTTTGTATTTGTTGGTGTAGATTAGGTTTTAAAGAAACAGTCTTGTTAGTTTGCCGTGGGTTTTCTGGCACTGTTCTGCTGTGCTGCAGGGATGAGGCAGTCAGAGGAACCATTTTTCTTTCCTTAGAGCTCTCCTCTCCTCTCAGCTATAATTTATTCTTATCATCCTCTGCAGTTTGGCTCCCTACCCACTTTGGAGGGAAGTGTTGGCAGGGCAGTAATCCCTCTCCTACCCTGTATCTCTGGCAGATGGAAATCCCAGAAAGAGAAGGGGGGAAATTTTAGGTTTCCCTACTTGAACGATTTCCAGGGTGATTTAAGATACAATAATGGCCTTTGAATTGATGGAGCAGGTCGAGCTGCAAGAGGAAGGTCACTCCAAGTGTTCCTGGTGGAAAACTTTTCTTTCTCTGGTCCTGTAGGAGTGAGTGGGTGGAACTGGAAAAACCCCATAAAAAGTCACTGCATAAGCTCTGCCGATTAAATAACACAGTTATTGGCAGCATTGCACCGAGCTGAAATTACCCACAGCTCCTGGGGCTGGGGACTGTGCAGGTGACAGCTTCTGCTCGGATCCCTGGCTGCAGGTTTGGTACTTCTCTTTCTTTCCTGTCTTCCTCATCTCTCCAAAAAGAACCATTTTGTTGTAAAATCTGGGGGTTACAGCTGAAACCCCCCAGCTCTGCTCTGGGTTTGCAGGCATAGAGAGGGATCACTGGTGAGGGAGGGAAAGGGGACTAGAGCCTGAATGGGCAGAAAGGGGATGGGAGGGGAACACGGCTCCTTCCTCTTTGCAAACAACCAGATGATGGTTTTCCACCACTCCTAAAGCTTGTGTGTGACATGACTGCTTTTTGAAAAGCTGCTGCTTGTTTCTCACAGAGCAGAAATCCCTTCTGCAGGCTCCAAATGCTGCAGCCTGGGGATGGAGTTTGGCTCTCCTGGCTGGGATCAGGGCTGAGCTCTGAGAGTCGAGCATCAGTGTCCTGGGAGGGGAGATGGCAGGGGAGCAGCAGTGCCTGGTCCTGCCTCATGAGCACCCTGCAGCCAGTGCATGAGCTCCAGATCTCAGGAAGCAGAAGCACTGCACAGCAAATCCTTCCCATGCATACCCTCTGTGTCCAGCTCTGCCACTGCCTGAAATAGCCATCTCAAATCAGTCATTTAAATTCAGACTTTCATACATGGTGTTTCTGTGTGGGCTTTTTTCCTTTTCCTTTTCCCTGTCAGTGTTCAGATATCCTCACATGCTTCACCAGTGACCTGATACCCAGGGATGTTTCATGCACTGGTTGCCACTGGAAATAGTTCACAAGTCAACATCACAAGGGCACTAATGTGCTTTTTGAGATCAGCTCTACTGAATCCCCCAGACAACAAGGGACATGCCTCTAACCTACAGTAAAAAAAAGTGCCCATACTCAATACCGAGTATTTTAGGCCTCTTCTTGTCAGTGTTTGGGGACTAGAAATAATTTCTCTCACTGATCCTGTCTCCCTACTGATGGATCTTTATCATTCATGACTGAGCTTGAGATCCTTGGAGATGTTAGTAATACTTTTTTCTTCTGCCATTCTTTGCTCTGTGCTTTTTTACTATTGTGGTTTTCCCTGTGGAATGCCCAACATGCTAATATCAATTTAGACAATGTGCTTCACTGATCTTTAAAAAAGAGTTCATAGCTGCTTTTTCATTTCCAGGTACCCCTGATTTTCCTGAGAATGTTACAGTGAGGCTAAAATGACCTTGGCTTATTAGTATAACAAGCTATTTACAAACCTGACAGCTCTTTTAGACATTATTTCTGATACCATGCCTCAGCTGATTTTATGTTTAATAAATCCCATGCATGCAGACACAAAAAGACATCCTGTGAGTGATGTAAGTACCATTTGTATCCATGTACTATAATATATTTTGTAAATTTAGTTGCCTTTCTCCAGCTCCAGTGTGTGCACTATTTGGTAGGTTAAAGCATGTTTATCTCTGATCTGGGCTTTGTTCAATTCTGACTTGATCTTCCAGTAGCCAGTTACTGTTTGGATGAAGATCATTCGGATCAAGGTGCTACTCAGTATTTATAAATTATGTTTTAAAATCTTCATGAGTAGGACCTCCAGCCAGAGTCCCCTGGGAGGAGCAGGTGCCTCACAGGATAGAAATAGAGACACAACAGCTTTCCTTTGCTGGGCATTGCTTTGATTCCAGCATCAGTCAGGAGTGATTGAAAAGCATTACATAAAATTAAGCAGATGTTTTATGTGGGTACCCAGATAGAACTAAATAAGCTCTGTGCTTGGTTCTGAATCTCCAGGAAACACCTGCACCATTATCCTGTTGCTGGCAATTTTAGGCAAGTCCAGACCTGGGTGAGAGCTGATCCTTCTCGTACTGGCTGGGGGCAGGTTGGTCAGAGAGCAGCAAAAGAAAAATTCTCCCAACACTCATGTAACTTGTTCCCAGTGTCATGTCAATTGCTTCCTAATCCCACCACTAAATTTACTTAAATAATTATAGGGCCTTAATGGATTTCACTTTTCTTCCTCACCTGGGTATGACTATTAAGTCATGAAAGTTTTAAAAGCTTATAAATTAGCTGAAATGACAAATGAGTACAGCAGGGTGCCCTGGAGGAACTGCTGGTGTTTGAAACCACTGTAGTGCGGAAGGGGCTTTGCTCCACTAGTGCAGTCAGGGCTGAGCCAGACCTCATGTTCATCCCTGAACTGGTCACACAAACTTAGAGAAGACACAAGAGACAGGCTTTGGCTTCTGAAACTGATACCTGAATTGCCAAAAAAGTAAGGACTGTGGGAGTCTTACAGGCTGTTGTGGGTAGGAAGCTAAAAGGCTTTTTCGTAATGTCAGATTCACATGAAAGTTTGAAACCCTCACTCATCTGAGCAGCATTAGGTTCCTCCAATGCTGAATTCAGCCTCATCCCCAGGAAGGGCCATTCCCTGGCAAAAATGAACTGAAGAGTTCACTGAATGAGCTGATAAGCAGATACTTGAGAGCAGACTGCTCTCTCATCTGCAATGTGTACCTCAGTGCTTCAAAAACTCTGCTTTTTGTCTGCTTGGGAGTTGTGATTTCTCCTGGAATAATCCAGGACGGCTTTGGTAGAAAGTCATTTTACGAGAGCCTCTGGAACTTGATGCAAATAAAATCAAATGTGCTCAGTGACTTATACAGGCAATGTTATCCTCAGTCCAGGGTTTCTATGGAAAAATAAAGTGTGCTGCTTTTTCAGAAAATATGTATCATGCAGTAAACCTCACCTGTGTGGTGCTTTAAGAAGGAGACAAAAGAAAAAGAATATTTAAAATAGAAAAAGAAAACTCACAGTGACTTTCATCAGAGATTTCTATTACCAAACAGCACAGGATTCATTTTCTTGTCTATTTTCACCCTCCTCTGGTGATGAATGATGATTAAAGGACAGGATAATAAGCAGGAGAAGGGTGGAGGGGAACTAGAACTTGCTGAGAAGCAGCTAAAATTTATAAAAAAACAAAGAGAAGGGGAAAGGAAAATAAGTGTTTCAGTTAACTAGTCAAGGTTAGATGAGCACTGTATCTGCTTTAAGTGACATTATGAAAAATTATAGATGGGAATTCACTAGTGCTGAAACTCACAAAATTTATGTTGACAATTTAGTGAGACTGTTTGTTCTTCTAGGAGATTTCTTAACCTCCGTGTGATGTCTTTTATATTTATTTTCTGATTTTTGGGTGGGTAAGATCTTTATGCAAAGGTTGCAAATCAGCATGTTCATCTTTCGCTGCCTGTTGCAGCCAAGGTAAGCAAGAAAAAAAACTTTGTGAAGAACGAAGGGGTTTGAGGAATAACCGCTCTGATTTTGGTGCTTACTACTGAACGGGAGGGATTTTTGCAAAGGAGAAAAGAGGGTTTGAAGATGCACTGGGCTTTCTCTGCCCACGGGGCTGCCCGGTCGGGGCTCTGGAGGCTCCGCAGTATTTGTCCCCGCTTTCTGCCCTCGCCTGAGCCCGCACGAGTCAGTCGGGACGCGGCTCCTCAGCAGCCACACGCCCCCAGGGAGCCTGGGCTGTGGGTCTCCTCTGCTCCCTCCCTGCCTGCCCGCGGGATAAGGATGTCCGAGGGATAAGGATGCCCGCGGGATAAGGATGTCCGAGGGATAAGGATGCCCGCGGGATAACGATGTCCGCGGGATAAGGATGCCCGCAGGATAACGATGTCCGCGGGATAAGGATGCTCGCGGGATAACGATGTCCAAGGGATAAGGATGCTCGCGGGATAAGGATGCCCGCGGGATAACGACGGGCACGGTGGGTGGTCGCGGCGCGTCCCTGTCCATCGGTGCCGCCGCAGCCCCGACGGGTCTGGCGTTCGCCCCCCGCCCGTGCCCACCCCTCGGCCGCCCAGGAGAGGGAGCCCGGCGGCCGCGGCTGTGCCGGGATCGGCGGGGCTGCGCCAGGCGGGGGGCGGCGCGCAGGGAGCGCGGCCCCGGCGGAGCCCCCAGCCCCGGCCT
>JAWWMP010000028.1:14881811-14909114 GCA_035047865.1 Dendrocincla tyrannina
GGCTCGGCTGGGCTTGGGACCGGGCAAAGTAACCCCGTCTGCGCTAAACTCCAGGACAGCCGCTCCCAGAGCCCGGCTCTGCCTCTCGCCCCGGCTGCCCGGGACGTTTTTCCCCACGAAGGCAGGAAAAGCTACCCAGAAGAAGCGGCACCCAACCGAAGATGTTAGGGGAGGCGAAGGGGGGTGGCTTTTTGCCCGCTGCATGCCTCCACGCCTGTCATTCCCTTGTCTTAATCCTTTAGGAAGGAGTCGCCAGGCAGACGGAGCGTTCCTGGAGGGGCGATGCTGCCGAGCCCTGCCCCGGGCAGAAGGAAGCCGGGAGATGCGCGGCCCGGGGCGGGCTGCGGGAGAGAGTGAGGAGCTGCCTCCGCCTGCGCCTTTCCGAGAGGGAAAAAGCATGGTAAGAGCTGGACCCGATCCCTGGAGCGCAGCCCCGCTGAGCAGGAGGTGGGATTACTCTGGAGTAGTTATGGGGAGCTGTAACCTGGCAGCGGAGTGTTAAAGCGACTGGTCCCTGCTTTAAGAGGAACCCACTGCGGGCACCGCCGGCGTCGTGGCCGAGGGAAGGTCACTCACGTCCTTCTCCTCCTCTTGCCCCTCTTTCTCCATCCAGAGAACGGCAGAAGAAAGAACTGGTAGTCAGCTCTTGCCAGTGTTGGGAATACCGTGCCTTTTGCCTGGGATGATTTACCCTGATGTGCCACTTCCACGGGATGTACAAAGTGCGACGGGGACTGATCCGGCCAACAAAGTTTGCAGAGTGATCAGCAGGGGCCGTGGGATGGAGGGAGCTGGGCACACACCAGCAGGGTCTGTCACGCACGGTCCGACAGCACAAACCTGCTGCTCCCTTGAAAACTAACTCCTGATGGTCCAAGTCTTACTTCTCCCCTGCCAATTTGCACTTTCAGGGAACAAAACACACACACGATGCAATGCAGTGTTCCTGTGGTGGTTTTGTATATAAGATTTGCTATGCAATTCCAAAACTAAAAGAGGAGGAGAGACGGCCCTGCATCCCAGAGCAAAGAGAGAATCAGAGGTGAAAGGTAGGAGCCAGCATTTCTTGTTTAAATAAAACTAAATAACCTGAGCTACTTCTTACTGAAAATCTTTAAAACAGATTTGCTGTATGTTTATTTATTTTGTCTTGGAAATGTAAAAGAGTTTCAAATACTGTGAAGATTTGCTTTCTGACCCTGCCAAGAAACAGAGCACTGATGTGTGTTGTAACAGGACTGTACAGAGGAGGAAGGATGGAGTGTTTCATCAGTGAGACATTTAGGGAACTAGATAAAAGGCACCTTGTATAATACGCTTCAGTAAATAAGGACTAGTGCAGTGGACACTGGAAACACTGGAAACACTCGATCAATAGTCTATTTAAGTGGGAATATATGCAAGCAGAGAAAAGTAATTGCGTTACTGTCTGTGGGGTGTATTTGGAGAGGACAGCAGCAGAAAATTTGCAGGTGAGCTGTCTGAATTAAGCTACTTGAAGCTGGGGTGGTGCAGTGTGTTTCTGAAGGGATTGCTAAAAAGCCCAGTCTGTAGGGTGGACTGTGTTTATACATTTTCAGTTCCTACTTGTAGAGCTTTCAGAATAATTCAAAGTGGGTGAGGTCCATCTGGGGGCAAAGAGACTGTAAGAAAGGACCTTTGGTCCATTTGGTGATGAGTAATTAATGGACGTCTGATGTCTCTGATCTCTGCAAGGAAAGGAACTGATGTCATTATGAAAATCATGATATGATTTTCCCTCAGGAGAAACCATGACTTGGAACGACACCACTATGGATGGGGAAGGGTTGCTGGTGGAAAGGGACTCCTCTTCCTTTCGGATCCTCACGGGCTGCTTCCTCTCGCTACTGATCCTCTCCACGCTTCTGGGAAACACGCTGGTCTGCGCAGCTGTCATTAGGTTTCGCCACCTCAGGTCCAAGGTGACCAACTTCTTTGTCATCTCCTTGGCCGTGTCAGACCTCTTAGTGGCAGTTTTGGTCATGCCTTGGAAAGCTGTGGCCGAGATCGCTGGTTTCTGGCCTTTTGGTTCATTTTGTAACATCTGGGTGGCCTTTGATATTATGTGCTCAACAGCTTCCATCTTAAATCTGTGTGTCATTAGTGTGGACAGATACTGGGCCATCTCCAGCCCATTTAGGTATGAGAGGAAGATGACTCCCAAGGCAGCCTTCATCATGATCAGCGTGGCGTGGACTTTGTCCGTGTTGATTTCCTTTATCCCTGTGCAGCTGAACTGGCACAAGGCTACAACCACAAGCTTTTTGGACTTAAATGCCAGCTTACAAGGTGTAAGCATGGACAACTGTGATTCTAGCCTAAACAGGATGTATGCTATCTCCTCTTCTCTAATTAGTTTCTATATACCTGTGGCCATCATGATAGTGACTTACACGAGGATATACCGGATTGCTCAGAAGCAAATCCGACGCATCTCAGCTCTGGAGAGAGCAGCAGTGCATGCCAAGAACTGCCAGAACACGAGTGGCAACAGGAGCAGTATGGACTGCCAGCAGCCAGAGAGCAACTTCAAAATGTCCTTCAAGAGGGAAACAAAGGTTTTGAAGACTCTGTCAGTGATCATGGGGGTGTTTGTGTGCTGCTGGTTGCCATTTTTTGTATTGAACTGCATGATTCCCTTCTGCGAGCCTACCCAGCCGTCCAAGGGAGCAGAGGCTTTCTGCATTAATTCCACCACCTTTGATGTTTTTGTATGGTTTGGATGGGCAAATTCTTCCCTCAACCCCATCATTTATGCCTTCAATGCTGATTTCCGGAAGGCATTTTCGACCCTGCTGGGCTGCTACAGGCTCTGCCCGATGTCTGGCCATGCCATAGAGACTGTGAGTATTAACAACAACGGGGCAGTTGTTTTTTCAAGCCAACATGAGCCCAAAGGGTCGAGCCCTAAAGAGTCTAATCTGGTTTATCTGATTCCACATTCAATTATCTGTCCAGAAGAAGAACCTCTCAAAAAGGAAGAAGAGGGTGAACTATCTAAGACCTTGGAGAAAGTGTCTCCAGCACTGTCGGGTATCTTGGATTACGAAGCTGATGTTTCTTTGGAAAAGATCAATCCCATTACACAAAATGGGCAGCATAAAACCTGAACAGTAAGGTTTACTCAGCAAGACCTAATGGTGTATATTGTAATAATCTTTGGGGGAAAAAAAGATATACAAGATTTTTTTGGTAAGAAACTAAGCTCTAGGGAGAAAAATACACGTTTACGCCAAGCCCAGAATTAATTTTCCTGGCATTCAAAGCAAACTTAACATTTTAAACAATAACAGAAAAACATACTGGAAATTGGTTATAGAAAAGCATGTTAAACTGTGCTGTTCATACTGAGGAAAATACACAAATTGAGATACAGTGCAGTGACAAAGAAAATACTGCTTCTTCTCTACACAGAGAAACCAATTTCTAGCTTAAAGTGAGGCAAAAGATAAATGTTGAGTATTTAAAGATTAATGTTTACTAGAAGTTAAAAGATTGCTGTGTCTTGTGATAGTGGGTGTTAAGAGGTCCTGATTAAAGACTGAGGGATTGTAAAGGTAGGTAGATGCCTTCTTAAAATTATTTCTGACAAATAATTGAGCCTTATAATGAGAATGGTTATTTTTAAAGCTTTGGGAGGTAATATGTTGATACTGGTTTTATTTATTTATTGTTTTAAATCGATATTTTTCATATGTTATAACAGATCTAGCTTTATTTATGTTATTTAAGATGTCTAAATAATGGGATATTTTTGGAGTGTCATAACTGCATTTTGACCAGTCAACCAGTCAGCACTTTATTACAAGCTCTGATAGTCTGGAGAGCTGGTGAGGGGAATGAAGGGATGTTAAGAAGCTCAGCAAGAAATGAGGGAATCAACAAAACTGATGCTGTGTGGAGTTCATTTGCTTGGGGGCTTTTTTTTATTTTTAAGTGGGATTTCTTTCAAAAGATAGGACCAGTGTTGACTGAGTTGTGAATTCTCTTCCCTTATAGAAATAAAAGAAATTGCTGCTATTTATTTTTAAAAAGTTTCATGTTACAAAGACTTTGCTAGAATGTCAAGTTTGTGGATCTGTAAATACCTTAAATATGACTACAACCTTAAGAAGAATCCAATTTGGGAAGGAAAGCTTCTTAGATAACAATTCTTAGTATATAATGTTTTGTATCTATGTAAGATAAACAGCTTTCTCAGACTTTTCTTATTTCAAGTCTTGGATATCTTTTCTGAACAAACACAATGGGTTATAATGGTAGTAAAGATGCCAAACCTCGTTATCACCGGTGTTACTGCAGGACCACCCGGATCATTCTGTCTGTCTGCTACTCTATCACGGTCAGAACTAAAACGTGAGGTACCTGGTGCTTTACTTTGGGAACTGGGAGGACATTACATTTTAGTAATTGCTGTGTCAATAGTCCATTCAATAAGGAATAGTGCCTCATTACCATTTTGGATTAAGACATTTCTAAATATGGATGGAACTGCAGCCCCCACCTCAAAATGCTCCTGTGAACTCCAAAAAAGCTGCCAATGTTTAATTAAAAAAAAATCTGCTACTTTTCCATTGTCCTTCCTTGCTGCTTCCCTTTGTAATGCCAAAAGCAATCTGAGCATTAGCAGCAGGAATATTGGGTGTTAATATTCAGCAGCGTTCAAAGAAATCAATTTCTTTTCTGAATGGGAGAAAATACCCTTTGGAGCAACTTTTTCGTAACATATATCAAAAAAAAAAGTGTTGTCAGGAAAAGAGAACTGAGAGGAAAAAAAAAATTTGACAAACTATATACATCCTGCATCAGGTCTGTGTATTTATGTATTGTGAATGTTTTCATAATTTTATTGCCTGTATGCTGCTTTCATACATATAATAAAATTATTTTGTGAACAGAAGGTCAAATAAAACAATCTACATTGCATTTGTTAAATTAATGCTGTTTTTTGGCAGTTGTATTGATCATGTTAATGGGAAGGACAGTTCCCTTTTGTCCCCATTTGCCCTTATTTGGGATCACACCCATGAGGCAGATGGGAATTTCTGTTGGAAGCAGAGAAAACATCCCTACTAGAGACCTCTGAGCCCTTGCTCTAAACTGGGATTGGAAAGTAGTAAAAGCAGTTTGGAAACAACTGCACTCTGCTTTAGGTGTGTAAAGCTCGACCTGCTGGTGACTCTTATTTCAAAGATATTTTTTTCCTTGGTGTAACAGCATAGTGATCTTGGTTTATAGCATGCTTTTATTGTTGTTTTTTTCCTTTTCTTCCCTCTCCTTTTCCCCCCACCCCAAGCTGTGGAGTATTTCTCAAAGCCTGATACAACCCCACTGCTAGTATCTGTTTTTTGGAGCAAAATGAGTAATTTCAGAAGAGAGGTGATGGTGGGTGCAGCTGAGGTGTCCCTCTGTTCCTGGCAGTCCTGTACTCTGTTTTTGCTTCGGTCAGCAGATTAATTTTGAATTGAAGAAACCAACCTATGTGGTCACTTCTGCCTTGAGCATTTGCAGCATGACCTGTCCAGCATCTGGTACTGGTCCTGGGGCTGGTGCAGGAGCTGCAGGAATGTCTAGCTCCTCCTCCCTGGGTGCTTCTGGGGGTCATCGTGGCTGCCTCCCACCTCTCTTAGCTCCTTCAGTAAAATTCCTCTGCATGTGGTAACGCCAGATTTTTATTTTTGTTTTGGGTACCTTTGAGGAACTACTTCTTAAAAACTACACAGGCCAAAGATGAAGCTCTGTGGTTTCTTACTTATTCTCAAAACTCCCAGCAGTCTGATATAATAGCAAAATATAGAATATGATTTAAGGACATCATGTAGAGCAAGATGCTGTTTTTGCACTAGTTTATAGGGAATTATTTGTATTCTGAAACAAATGGTTGCTCTGGTGTGACCAAGAGTTGTCCCAGGACCTGTTTTCTTGCAGAAGGAGCTGAGTTTCAGGGGGGCTCTGTGAGAGCTGGTGAAGTATTGCTGCTACTGCTGCTGGGGTGATGGTCACTCTGTGAGAAGCAGGGCAGGGGAGACACCTGGATGGCTTTATTTTATTGGTTTATGTCTCATTCTATTTAAACTAATATTTGCTTCTGACCCTTTTTCCTTACACACATTTTAGAACACAAAGAATTGGCCTTGATCCTCATTTACCAACATACCCCATGTACCCCTTCACTTTCCAGCCTTCCCAGTGGATTTCTCTACCTGTCCTCTTTGCCTTTCCTCCCACCAATGCCAGAGTCTTTCTGTTACTCTCTTTGGCTTTTATTTGCCCCAATAATGCTTTGCATGGAAAAAAGTCCAAATTAAAAAATTCTCCCCTCCAGCACAGCCAAGAGTCCCCCTCCCACAGCCTGCACCCAGAAATGCCTCTCTTACCTGTTGCAGAGCCTGGAGAGCAGTGTCAGGGGTGACTAGAAGGGACAACAGCGTGTACCTGCTACCTGCTGCTCTATTTATGTGCTGAGTTAATTGCTCAGAAGCTGATTTACCTGCTCTGTGCCTGCTCCCCAGCTGCTCAAAACCAGTGGTCTGCCCTTTTCTCCCTGCCTTGCCCCCCCTGCAGTAATTTCGTCTGCAGAGTGAACCTTGCTGTGTCCCTTTCTGCAGATAACCTGGGTAACCTTTTTTCCTGCATTGCTTCCTCGTGACTGATGGTATTTTTCTGTTTGTGGATGGAAGAGGTTAATAATTCACCTGATGGCCTTGATGAAGGAGCTGTTTGCAACAAATGAACTGTAATCACTAGATTCAATCTGAATACATTTCTCCCTTTCCTTGTCAAGCATTTTATGCAGATTTGAGCTTTTAATGTAACAAAGCAGGCAAAAGATAGAGGATGAAGGAGGAAATGCCTTTGCTGAGGTGCAGTTTTATTGACAGTTGTTGAGAGCCAGTCCTGGAATTTTTTCAGATCAACAGTTTTCTGAAGTACCCAAATCTGATTGAAATCTCAAAAGCCTGCTATGCTTGGTATCTTGAAAGGCAGATTATTCCAGTAATTATTTTGGTTTTTAATGTAATGATAGCAGAGTATGTTCCTGGCAATACCACTCATACGGCCACACAATGAATGTGACTTAAATAAGGAACACAATGGTATCTATTTTATAGCTTTTAAAAGGTGGAAACACATGTCCAAAGTGTTCTTGTACTGGTCTGTTGCAGTAGAGGAGGGCTGTGGGCTGAACCAAATGTTGGGCTCCAGTTTTGGATCAGGCTGATGTTGATCCACTTTTTGAGAGAGGGTCTGGGCTCTCTGGGTGCCTCATGAGCCCCACAGGTGGCTGCTGGGTGTGCACAATGATGCTCCTTCCACATCCCGTATCTCAGTGTTGGGTTGCACTTGTAAGTTCCAGCCTTCCCTGAGGGATCTGCTGAGCCCTGTGCTGCTGGCCCCAGCCAGGCACAGCTCCTTCCAATCCACTGCTGCCAGCGTGGTTCTGTAGATTTAACTTCGAGGCTGAACGTGTAAACCAAGTATATGGTGGTTGTTTTCATGTTGGCTGTCTTTACAGTCACAGTCAGAATGAAGTCTATTTTTATCCTATTTCTAGGAAAAGCTTTGGGCAGTGATACTGCTGGCCCTGTTTTGCTGGTAGCCATTGCTTTTCTATTTTGATTGTGTTTCCCTTTTGATCGTGCCAGGCTGTTCCTCCCTTTTTTGACGAGGGATGTTCCTGTTGGTTCTTTGGTTAAGGAGTTTCCTCAGTGCCCAGCAGCGATGGATGGCACTGGCAGGGTGGTGCAAATCCTGCTACAGGTTAATATGACTTGCATTAAACAATTTGGTCATTAAAAACCTTTTCCTGCTCCCATTCCTGGATTTTCAGATAATAAAATTAATTTCACATTTTCCTAAGAGAAGGAAATTTTTTGAGATCTTGAAAGAAGACACAGAATGAGAAATTTTTGCTTCTTATATTTTCCTTCCGCTGATGCAAGCAGAGGAACCAAACATTTCACTGATCTACACCACCACTGCAAAGTTTCTCTTAGTTTAAGAGAGAATTATGGATTCAGACACTCAGTTATTTCCTCTGTTTTCATTTTGTTTCTCTGTTAATAAAGGAGTTCTGGTGCCATGTTCTTAATGATTTGGTTGCCACTCTGTGTCAGTAGCCATAATCCATTTTCATGTGCGTGTGTACACACACACAACATCCATCATGCTCAATTAGTAGATTCATGGAGCATGTGGAAGGGATGAGTGATGAACTTAAATGAGTATTTCTTTGCTGCAGAAGCAGGAGATGAACCAGGCCTGTATCACCTACATCAAAAGGACAAACCTATCAGGACTGATAGATCTTTCATGCCAGCAGTCTGTGCCAGAGAGAGAAAATGTTAAAATAATTGTAAAAACATACACTTTGAAATTGCTCCATAAAAGGTGTTTTAAATAATAATAAAAAAAAAGATTTAATGATGATGTTATGTACTTTTTCACTTTCTTGTTTTCTAAGGCTTCTGTAACTATTTCTGTAATGATTTCAGAGTCATAAATGGCACCACCCAATTTCATTCTCTTTGCTCTTCTTGTGCTGGTATCAGACTTTGACGTTGATTTGTGTTCCCAGCTGAAGAGGCAGCTCCTCCAGTCTGATGACACCTGCTGAAACCCTGGATCCCACCGGCTCTGTTGGAGTGTGGGACAACAGTGAAAGGACCCCCTTGGAAACAGCTGCTCTTGAACAGTGGAAAATCATTTTTGAGCAAAATAATTGACTTTTCTATTGGTATCTATTTTGTATGTCCAAAACCTGATCTATTTTCATATTTTTCCTGATTTATTTGCAAACAATTTGAGGTAACTTACTCAAAACCAAGACCTACAGCTTCAAGAACACCAGTATTTTCTAAGTGAGAAAGGTTTTAACATTATAATAGTTATAATTCCAGGAACATTTTAATTAAAAAATATTACAATCCTTACAAAATAGAATATTTTCAATGCGTTTTGTTCACATATGGCATTCTTCAAAATAAGAGAACAATTTCTGATGAGAACAGTCTAATGCAGAAACTTCTAGTCATATTTCTTTCTCACTTGAAGAGGATAAAACACGGTGATAGGAAGCTTTAGGATAACATGTACTACTAGTAAAAGCATTTCCTAGCAAATACTGTGGGCAGTCACATTTAGACATCTAGTAATTTCATTTGTACTGTGTAGTCTTCCTCATTGTACAATATTGATTATATTTTAAAAAATAGATTAAGTATGTCAAGGCAAGTTTCATTTTAATGTGTGTAATTAATTGGCCTTTTTCTGGGAGTCTCAGTGGTCTTTTACCCCTCCAAGTGGTATTTTTGTACCCGGGCTGCAGCACAGGAATTCCTGCCTCTGTAACTGCCTTGTTGCCTTTCAGCAGGAGCAAATTCCTTCTTCCCCCTTCCCTGTCTTTTATGCATGTTCTCTCCCCTTTGCCTCTTTATCCTTTACTTATGAGGATAAAATAAATTGCAGGATGTGATTTGAACCAGTACAGTGAGCAGGTTTTTACTGTAACAGCACAAGATCCTGTCTGTAACAGCCGAAGATCCTGTCTGTAACCCAGCCTGCCCTGCTGTGAACACACCTGTTGTCTGAGCTTTGCTCTGACCCTTGTGACATCCCTGGCACACACACGTGCACAGAGTGTAGTGCCATTTCATACTTTAATTCCAGCGTTTGCCAATTTAACGCATCTGTCTCAGTGGGACACTGAGATGGGAGGAACATCCACGAAGAGGTTTAAGTGTTGCTTTCATAGAGTCGTTACCATTTGTCAATCCTGAAGGAGCCATCACTCCTGTTATCCCGGAGGTCCTGGGCATGTGGGATCGGGAGACCCCGTGTTTGGTTTGCTATGAGGATGTCACTGTAATACCCCCTGACTCATCTCCATCACAGCCATCAGGTTGTGCCCCTTGCTTTTTGCATGGAGAAATAGTGATAGTTTTAAATTAGAAGAGATTTAGATTAGGTGTTAGGAGAAGTTCTTTCCTTTAAGGGTGATGAGACACTGGCACAGGTTGCCCAGAGAAGCTGTGGCTGCCCCATCCCTGGAAGTGTTCAAGGGCAGGTTTGATGAGTCTCTGAGCAACCTGGTTTGGTGGAGGTGTCCCTGCCCGTGGCAGAGGAGTGGAACAAGATGATCTTTAAGGCCCCTTCCATCCCAAGCCATTCACTGATTCTTTGAAATACTGGTGCCGCAAAGAGCTTCTGCTTCTTCTGTTGCTTTCTGAAATCAGCCTCTCCCATAAAAAAGTAAAGAGAATTGCCTGTAGCAATCCCTCAGCCCACAGTTTCTGGGGACAAGGTCAGCTAATCCTGAATGCTCCATTTTGAGTAGATGGAGACTCCCACCCAAGTAGCTGGGTACACGATGACTGACAGTGTGGGTGCTACCAAAGCAACTGCTCTGTGGTCCCGTGGTGTCTCCTGTCAGTGGAGCTCCAGGGACAGCTTCCCTGAAATCATTCCTGTGAGCTGCTGCTGGATTAACAAGGCTGCCCTGGTGCTGCTCGGGTGGGCAAAAATGTTTAGAAAAACACGGTGATTTCAGAACACAAATGTTACTGATCCAATCCCAAGGACTCTACAGCTGGACATGGAGCCCCTGGGATGTTCAGCAAGTGCTGCCTTAGCACAGTGCCCTGATGGAGGGGACACCCCCAGCTCCAGTGCCCCAAAGGCTGCCCAAACTCACTCCCTGTTATCTCTCTGTCTGCAGCTCAGGAATTACAGGCTGGAATTTCCGCAGAAGCCTTGATCTTATTCATTCTGCAGCCAAAATTAGGCCAGCAATGCTGCCAAGAGGCACACTTTTTTGGTTTGATACATGGGGAATGCATTTTTAATGCTCTAAGTGCTGTTCTCTGCCATTGGACTCCCATGTGATGCTGAGCTGCAGTCAGAGCCCTGCAGTCAAACAACATTTGCTTCCAAGCAGGATGTAGAAGAATGCAAGAAATAATATTTTTTCATTAAAACTGTAAAATGTTACTTTTAGCTGGCCGGCTCCTGACCTTTCTCAAATCTCAGCTGCCAAGTAGTAATTCTGCCTTGCGAACTAGAATTGGAGCAAGAACAATTTTCTGATCAAAACCAATGTTTACCACTGCAGGAAAATTTGTGTCTAGACACGGGCACCAACCTTCAGTTAACATTGAGAAACATTTTTTTTTTCTTTCATTGTGGTCATGCTGTGAACTACTCCCTAATTGTAGGAAAGACTTGTGATTAAATGTGCAGGCTTCAGAAATCTGAATTTAAAACTGGGCAGAACAGTTTTAACAATGAAAACCACCCTCCAAAAAATCCCAAACTTCCTGCCCACCAGTGCAGAACTCACTGTGAGCTGGTAACAAACATATTTGATTCTTGGTCATCTGTGATTCCTTTTGTGATTTCTTTTGTAATACATACAAAGATAAGATAATAATTAAAAAAAATTGGGGAGCAGGATTAAAGATTTTCCTGGAGGAATGTCCACTGTGCTCTGGTGGAGAGAGATTCTTACCCTACAACATAAACCTTTCTGGGTCATGGAGTGTTGCCAACCCTTATACAGAGTCATTAGGAAGCAGGTGGAGCATTTCACTTGTCCTCCATGTGAACCGGGAGCTGGGATCAAAGGTATTGGGGTGCTTGAAAGAGAAAGGAGAGCAAAATCTTGGTGGTGATTTTGTGTCTTAGCTGCCAGCCCTGCTGCTTCTCACTCAGTCTGGGTGGTGGTTTTTGACCAGGTCACCCTGATGAGGTTTCCCATCCTAGAGATTTTCTGATTGCAAAAGCTACCTGGTCACACCTAGAAAGGTGAATCATTGCAAAGAATTAATGAATTATTTGAAATAGAGTCACATAAAATTAGGATGTTGGCTGGAAAACAGTGAGTTAAGCAAAATCTGAGCAGTGAAGTGTTCACTTTATTGCGCTTGTTGTTCTCAGCCACAAGCAGAAGGAGGGAGCCAGATCTGACTGTGCCACTGTCGTGACACAGCACACTGAAGTGTTCCCTCACTCCTGTCTCATGGTGAGGGCCAGGAGCAGCTCTGCCATGTGGCATCAGTGTGGAGAGCATCTGGTTAATTCGACTGTGTCATTTGGAACTAGATTAGAAACAAGCTCAGGCAATCCCTGCGCTGTCTGGGAGCACTTTCTAATCAGCGACTTTAGGGAAAGACAATGCCAGATGAGCAGCTATTTAATTCCTGAGGCATCCTAGAGCATGCAGAAAGCAGGGTACATGCTAACGAGGATCTGGGCAACTGGTCTCTTTCTGGATTAATGCAAAAGATGTTTCAGGAGAGAAATGCAGAGGTATGAAGCCTCTTGAGCTCTGAGGAATTCCTTTTTCAGATTTGCACAGTCATGTGTTTTCCATGTGAGGGCATGGTTACATATCTGTGTTCATTTCAGACAGGAGCCTCTGTCTTAGAGAAATTGTACATTTGAAATTCTCCCATCAAGCAAAAGCAATTGGTTTCTTCTCCTGTTTCCTTCTTAGCAGAAGAAACGTTCCCTCCCGTGGGGGTGCATTAGCAGGGAAGAGCCTGCACACACAGGGAAGAAATGCTGGAGTCACTCGGGGACAAATGTTGATCTATTACAGCTGAATAAATCCACAGTAATATAATTTACTCCCTGGGATTTGCATTAGATTTATCCTGACATATATGAGATCGCAGAGCTCTGCATGCACAGTTCCCCCCCTCATTAGCACAGTGCCATTCGGGAGAGGTCTAGACCACCTTAAGGCTGTCTGATGTTTCCCTCAGAAGACCCTTTTTTCAGTGCTTTTCTCTTTGCTGAGCCTCAGCCATTTGCAGAGAGATTTTTCTATGCTGGATCTGTGCCTCAGGCAAACCTACAAACTTTTAAAGTGTCAGTCACAGCAGCGAAGTCAATGCAGCATAAGAGAACAGGGGAAAAGGAAAGTTGTGTTTCCCACATGAAAATTCGTGGCTGTTGTGAGGAGATGCTCAAAGGTTGCTGCGTTTTGGAGTGGACAGTTCTGCAGGTGGCTGGGTCTAGTGGTGCCTTCTGTTGGGCTTTGCTGTTCCATAAATGAAATATACACCTGAACTTCAGCAGTTTAGGTGTTTCTGAAGTTACCTCACCTTGTGGGTGCTCAGGAAAGTCTGCACCTTCCTACCTGAGACATTTCAGTGTAAACATGAGATGAAAACTGCTGTTCTTGCAGCGCCATCACCTTCTGGCATGAGTAGTGTAAGAGAAATGAGTTAAAGTGTTTTCCACTTGTCATTAGAAAAGGTGGAAGAAGAGGGCTGAGAGGATTTCCTGCTCAGAGAAGGTTGTTCAGCTGGGGAAGGAACCTCTTAGTGAAGGGTGCAGAAAGGCTACAGGTAGGTGGAAAACAGCAGTGAGGATGGGGACTGTGACCCCAGGACCCTCCACTCCCAGCCCCACTGCATTGTCTGCAAAGCTGGGTTTTCCCCTCCAGTGTTAAGGATTTATTAGTAAACAATAACAAAAAGGAAGAAGTTTCATTTGCATTTTGAAAATCTTTAATGAAAGTATACACCGGAGTGTGAGAAAGGGAAGATGCTGCCTATTATTTGCTTCCATGTGTGTGTTTAATGAGCAGTTGTGTGCCCAAGGTGATTCCAGCACTGCCATCCAGGAAAGGAAATCAGCAGAAATCTTTCCTATTAAAGCTGACACAGCTTGAGAGGGCTTAAGCAACAGAAATAAAAAGGAAAATGAACAACTTGAATCTCCATTCACATTGAGGCAAAAGATGGGAGAGAGGCACAAGGGATTTGGTGAATTTGGAAAAAAGGAGTCGTGTCCCACTCATGATATGCTGCCAGCAGCACAGACCAATGCTGAGGAGTTGCCGCTCCTACCTGTGATGGCCAAACCTGAATCCAGAGGGTTTCCTTGGGCAGAATCCTGGGGGAAAACAATATCCACAGGGCTGTCAGTCTGCATTGTTGGAATTCACACCATTTTTGCCTTGCACCACCAACATACCCAACTTGTGTTCACAGCCCACCATGAGGAGAGTTTCTGTTGTCTGGCTTCAGGCCTCACATATGCCTTTTGAAGCAAGAATTGCTGTCAGCAGCTTTGAAGGATTGAATTTTCATGCAAAATGTTGCACATTTAAAGTAATCTGTGATATTAAGATACTAGACTGTATGGTACTAGTCTCTCTGAACAGCAGTCTGAAATAGAAGCAAGCTGCATTCTGGCTCTGTTCCAATTAGATGTGGCCTTTTTGAGGTACTAAAATAAGTGTAGAAAGGGGAGAGGATTGTTTAAGTTATTTTTTATACCTATAGGCATCATAGTTACTTCTTTTTTCTTAGCTGACTGAAACAAAACCGCTTAAGTGGCCCTGTTTTACTAATGGTTCCCATCAACCCAGCCTTAAACCCAGCAACCCTTTCTAAAAACCCTTTCTAAACCCAGCCTTAAACAAAGCAACCGAATTGCTGACGTTTATCTGAGCATAAAAAAGTAGAACCCTTGAAATTCTTGTAACATAGGAATTGAGAGGCAGTAAACATGTGGCAGCTCCATAGTTTATTTTTGCTGACATTCTCAGGCAATGGGTGTGATATCTTGCAGGATGTTTGCAGGATCAAAGAAAGATATTTATTTATTAAAACTGAAAGACAAATCCAGAGTTCCTTTACATGATTCATTTCCATTTCAAGCATCTAGGTTGTTTGATGGAGCTGATAGAAAGAGAGATGGACAAGAATTTCATAGATTGAGGATCTGAGTTTGCCTGGAAGAATCTAGAAACAGATCAAGCTACATTTGCATTTTCTGGAAAATCTCAGAAGGAATGGGCACATTGGTACTTTTGTCTCTAAAAGTATGTCTTTTGTTTTACTGATGTATTTTACTTTCTTCCTGACCAGTTTCTCCAGTGTTTGAATCTTTCTAGAGAGAAGAAAGAAAGCAAGCCTGAAGATCTACTCCACTGCCATGTGTGCGGCATGACATCACATAGCAGGCTACCCACCTCATACATTATTTTCTTCCTTAGGCTAATGCTGGTTGGCTTATTTCACCCTAAAGCTCATGGAAAGCTTGGACAGAAAGAGAATCCATCTAGGCTGATGGAAAAGCTGCAGCCTCAAAGGGAGAGGAGTGAGAGAACCAAACCAACCTTCATATTCCTCCAAGTCTCCCCTCCTCACTCATTTTCAGCATTTACACCATTTTTCCTTTTATAAGCCACCCACTCATCCACCTCCCTGCCATGGAATATTGCAGATCAACCAGAGCAAGCAGAGCCCTGGCCATTTCCTGCAGGGAGCAGTGGGATGTGTACATTTATGTGTGGGTGTCCTCGTGCTTCATCAAGAAAAGCATTTCCCACCAGCTGAAGTGAATGGCCAAGTCCTTCCCTGACCTGTGGGTAAGGCTGTGACAGCTATGAAATAACCTGCTTCTGGGTGAAGCACAAAACCTTCCACCTCTCCCTGGTCCCTGGGGTTATTTGCCCCTTGCTGTCATGCCTGAGCTGGTGCAAGGAGCTTTATATACCTTGGCTGGAACTGACAGGCTCCAGATGGTTCGGATGGTGCCTTACAGAAGAGTCAAATCATAATTAAAAAAAGCCACATGAGTGATTTTGAAAGTAATGAGATAATGCTGCCATTGCATGAGGGACCTGGGATCGGAAAAGCAATCACTTTTGGATAAGTCATTCAACCATTTAACCTTCTTAACATCTGAGAAATCCCCTGTAATGGACTCATGGTTATGTAGTACCCACACGGATGTGAGGCAGACACTAATATTGTAATTGTTTTATCCCTCTTCATTCTGCTGTCAGTTAACCACTGTTTTTTCTGTTAGATAATAATAAAGCTGATGTGCATTTTACTGTGTTCTGATATATTGCTCTCTAAATGAGAGGAGATAATTTCAGTTGAATGTCAGGCTCCAGTGACGGAAGAAATGAACATGAAAAGCAAGTACCTATTGAAAGAATAATTTCAAAAGCAGAATTTATAAGGTCATAGTGCATGTCCATTTCTCTCCAGTGTTTTGTACAGTCACAGAGAATTATGTATAAATTGTTACAGCTCCATTGGCTTTAATAGCTCTGCACTTAAAACTGGCACCTTGTGTTGAAACCCTTTGGAATGACTGATATTTAAAAATGACTGCGAACATTAAGAAATTGCATTATTCAGATAGCAATAGATAACTCTTCAGGGGCTTTAAAATATGAAGAAAAACAAATTCTCTGTTTGGAATCAATTGCTTGTTGTTTGTTTACGTCTTCAAGAAATGGCTGTTTTCAGATTTGAAATATAAATCTTTATATAGCGTATGTAGACTAAGGTAAGCATCTAAAGGGAAAGGAGAGCAGCTTGTGGTTGAGCACAACCAATAAAACAAATTTCAAATTTAGCATCCTATTTTCTGTAATGTGCTTCTGCCCTTTCTGCACACTGTAATCCATCCTGGAGGTTGAGTGCTCTAGGTGAGTGCTCAAATAACCACAGAAGGGAGTATTTCACCATGGGATAGTCCAGGATCTGTATTCTGAGATGTATTTAAGGAGCCCAGGTAGGGCCACGGGCTTGATTTGTCTCCAAAATTCTCTCCTCTGAAGCTGTTTCCTCAGCCAGTTTGTTGGGCACACCTGATGGATGGCTGTCTTCAGACAGGATTAAGAGCTTGAAAAGCTGAATAGGATACTGGAATATATACTCAACAAAACCAGCAATTTGTCTCTGGAACAATTTGGTATTTACAATGGAGCCCACTTTGTCCTGGAAACCCAAATAAAAGAGAAGAAAGGAAGCCAGAGTGTGACTCATCATCAGAAGCTGTAGTGGTAGGACAAGAGGAAATGGTTTCAAACTGAAAGAAGGAAAATTTAGGTTAGACATACAGAAAAAAAATCTTTACTCTGAGGGTGGTGAGGCCCTGGCACAGGTTGCCCAGAGAAACATCTTTCCATCCCTGGAAGTGTTCAAGGCCAGGTTGGAGGGGGCTTGGAGCAACTTGGTCTAGTGGAAGGTGTCCCTGCCCATGGCATGGGATTGGAACAAGGTGATATTCAAGGTGCTTTCCAACTCAAACCATTGTTATTCTAATATAGAGGAGAGTTTTCCTTTGTGTGTGTAGACATGCAATAGATCTCAGACTGCTTGCTTAAAATGCAGGAAATAACAACATACATAAGTGAAGGAATTCAGCAGAAAAAGAAAGATGGATCAAGACAAAAATGTAGCCACATTTTCAAAAAAGGGACATGGACTGAGTATCTTTACAATTTTATGGAGAGAAATTAGAAAATAGCCTGAATCCAAAGAAATCCAAGACGGTGATGTGTGAGTCACAGGAACTCAACCACAAGCCCGTGAGATAGAAAGTGAGCTCAGATTTTCAGCCATCCTCTCCAGGCAGGAATGACTCAGGCAAAGAGACATTTGATGATGCTTGTTCTAGAGAGGAACTGGAAAATTTGCAGCAGGAGAAGAGCAGCCAGCATGTGAGCTGGATGGCCAGGCAGAGCTTTAGGGGAGCTGCTCAACAAGGGAAGCTACAGACTGATGTCTGAGGGTGGAGTTTTGGCTGCTCCAACCTCTGCCATGCCCTCTTTAGGAGGGCTGGGATAAAATCCTTGTCCAGATGTAACTCGTGTTGCTGTGACCCTAGAATAATGTCATTTAGCCTATTGTGTAAATTAAAAAAAGAACGTTTTTGTGTTGTCTTATTACTTGGTCCATGAGTGCACTGCTCTGGATATTTTGGTGTTAATTTCAGAGCTGTTTTACTTTGTGGGTATCTCGGATTTGGCACTGGAAATGCACCATGGGAGCACCTGGATGGGATGGGGTTGAAAGGAGAGCTCCAGGCTCAAGGAATCAGACCCCCAAGAAGGTTTAGAAGTGTCCCCTGCTATCTGAAAGGGCAGAGTTGCAAAAACCCACACGAGGGTGCAGCAGGAAATGTGCCCCTCTCCCTGGCTGTGTTAGACCCCCATACACTGATGCTGGGTGAGGAGAGCTCTGCAAGAGCTTCAGGTGAAACAAACCCCACTGTCTCAGTCCATTATTTGCTCCTAGGGCTCTGTAGTTGCTGATCTGCAGTATAGGGAGGTCCAGTCTCATCTCTGAAGGCAGCAACTTGCCCATCCCCTCCTCCCAAGGCCCTGGGTCCAAACAGAACCATAGCCATGTCAGTGGATAACTTGGTAGCACGTGAAGCAAATGCTTCAAGCTTAACCCCTTTCAAAATTTCTCCCTGGTGTCAAAGGCCTTTTATAGTAAAGTGTTCCTTTTTTGTTTTTTTTTTTTTTCCTCTCCTTTTCTCTCTTTGGAAGTGCTTCAAATATGCTATGTTGCATAACTCCTGCTATATTTTTTTCAGATATTAAAAGCCATGAGGCAAAATGATGCTGGCGAGTTGGGCTGGATGGAGAACTGGGTTCTGAATTAGGTGATCCCTGGGCTGGGAGGTTGATGTCCCACCCCAGGCTCCCAACAGTGAGAGATGCTCTTTCTTGGTCTCTGAATCCCAACCCCCTGGTGCTGTAGGACCTGAGGCATTTTCTGTTCCATGTCCGCTCCTTCCTCCCCTTTGGTAAGGACAGATTAAACACAGCTGGATAAGCTAAGGATGGTCTCAGAAATTGATGGGTTTTGTAATATATAAACAAAACAACCATAAAAAGCATAATTTCATATGTATGCTGCCCTTACCTCTCTGGAATTTTTTATCAGATGCAAGGCTCTGAGTCTGGATGAACATCTCCTCCCACAGAAAATTTAAAGATAAATGATTTGATTATAGAAGCACGAATTCTTATTTAGTGTGAATATTCTCCTGAAATGTAAGAGAGAATTATAAAACCTTTTGTCTTACAAAATGAAGCTCTTTCCTCAAAAGAAGAAAGACTCAGGACTGTTTTTTAAGTATGTCATGAAAAGCATGTGGAATGCCTGCAGGGAAATTTAAAATACCTGAAATATGAGCATTTTGGATGTCCTGAAAATACAGAGCAAGGCTGGTTTTGTGAGATTTTCAGTTGGAAGGTGATATTTTCCAAGCAGTGTTTTCACAGGACATTTTCTAACCTGTTTATGTGTCAGCATGGCTATTTCTCCAAAGCACAAATTCAAAGCTATATGAAGCAAAAATAAAACCTCCATAATTTTAATATATATTTAAAAATACAGGAAAAGGGCCAGAACCAAAAAGTAAAACAAAGAAAATTTTGCAGTTTCAGGGTAGAATGAGATTAAGGTGAGCTTTAGCACTTTATATATTATCTAGGTTATTAATACAGCAAATATGACAAGTGGGCTATTTTAGAGGTTAAGTGAGATTTAAACCATCTGTATTTCCCTTTTCCACTAGAGAGCTCTGGTACTGTGCTCAGCGTGCTAAAGGGGGAAGTTTGTCATGGCATTTTCCCTGGAAATTCCCGTTGTCAGACAGAGGTATCACGGAGAGTCATTCCCTTCCGGAGCTCCAATAGCTGCAGCTGAACTCTGAGACCTCTGCAGCATCTCTGACCTCTGCCATGCACAGGCATCTCCCATTAAATGAATGCCCAGGATTTGCTTTAATCATGTTAGCAAACCCACGGAGTCTGACTGCTCGGTTCAGTGAGGACATGGAACTGCATCCAGCTGCCTCCTCATCGCTCCTCGGGTCATATTCCAAGACTGATTAAAGTATTTGTTGAAGAGGGCTCAGCTCAGACAAAGAACAGGGCTTTTAGTGACATAGATCATTAAATTCTGGACAAGATATGGCTTTGACAAGGCTGATTAATTTTTTAAAAATCCAGTTGCAGTGATTTCTGAATATATTGAGTGCAATTTTGTCCTCTTTATCTGAACAACCAGTATGCAAAATATGTTGGTTTTTTTTTTTCCTCAGAACATCTTGAGGACAAACTGCATCATAATATACTTTTTTTATTGTCCTTTTCAGCACAGTTTTCTAAGAAACTGTCTAAAAAGTCGTTCTTTTATGCACTAGCTTCCAACAGCCCCTCCTGGGCTAAAATAACAGTCTTTTCACAATATACATCATTCACTGCAAACCAGCTTGAGGCAAGAAGGGACAAAATATGCTGTATCTATTACCTTTGAAGGAGAATTTTAGGTAGAAGGCATTTAATTGCTCACACAGATATTCAACAAAAGGGAAGAAATTCTTTGTAGTAATTGTTGGATCTTTTTTATTTGTTTGAATTTAATTGCTGGATTTTTACTAAGCAATGAGAGCCAGATCTTTGCTTTTCTGTATTGCTCATATAAAGAAGCCTAACACAGCCTGCCACTAAGATAAAGTACGTGACTGCTTTAAGCAGTGAGCAACAGTACAGTGTTTACCCTTCCTAAACTGCAGTGCCATGAATTTTCCTTAGAAGTCTAGGATCTGTGACAGATCCAGCAGGATCCTGCTTAAGTTGTGGTGATGCAAAGAAATCAGAGCCTGTTGGTAGGCAGAATGTATGTGTGAGGTTGTAATCAAATATTCAGAGCTGCCAATAATGAGTGATGCCAATGATGTAACTGAAGTGGCAGTGTAGATATGAGTCCCATGATCTTACACATACAAATTAAAGTTAAGCTGCATCCTAACAACTTCCATGAAGTTGCTTTGATGCATATTTTATTTTTTCCACTAAATAAATGACATGTACTCTTTTGCCTGCAGTTATGCAGCACTTCCTGTGAAGTCTTTCAGCATGTCATATCTCAGAGAGTTTTCCTGAGCAAGTCAACACACAAATGAAGCATGAGTTAATATGTCAAAAGTCTTGTTTGAATAGGTGGTTTGCAGGGAAAGAAGAGTTCAGTAACACAGGAGTCATCAAGTAGCAATTTCTGTCTGAGGAGTGTTTGGATCTGTCCCCAGCACCATACCTGGGATTGAGCCATGAGACTGACAGTGCTGTCAATGATTCTGGTGTGCCTAATCCACTGCTCCACACTCTTAAGACATTTTTACACAGAACTGCTCGGATATTTATGAATTGCCACTTTCCTGTTACTAGCCTGCCACGCCTGGCCATTCTCTGAATTTATACTGCAAGGTTGGTTCACCTCTGATTTACACCACTGTGTCACTAAGTCTGCTAGTGAGTTCCTTGCCCAGAAAGAGCCCTTCCTGCACATCTGCTGACTGATGTGAGCTGACAGAGGGGATTTCATACTCACTATCTGCAACTCCTCAGAAGATGTATTTTCAAAGATATCGAGTGCACCAATTTCTTTGCAGAAACTCTCTTCCTGTGTGACCCACATGAACTAAGGTGCAAACTTGCTCATGCTCTTTTATCTTACCTTGTACCAATGCTTCTAGAGAAAGGTAGGAAAATTGCTGTAAGTGGTTGTGTTAATAACCAGGCTGCCCTGTGCAGAGTGATGCTGTCAGATTTCAATATTGCAGCACAGATTGATTTTGCACATTTTATTCTTAAGGCAAAGTGCGGCCAAAAATGTTTCAAGAATGAAACGTTTCTGCTGCAGAAGAACCAGCTGGCTGGGGCAAGGCAGCTCCTGGGAGCCACTCTGGTGTGAGGGCTCAGGGTGAGGCTCGACAGTGTGGAGTGCAGGACAATGAAGCACCACGATGCTCTGCAGCCCCTTCCAGCCATGACCATGAGGATACCAACAGGCTCTGACCTTATGGCTTGGTTGGCAGCAGCTCCATCACTTTTCTGGGGCTCTGGACTGTGGCAGAACCTCTGTGGCCACTGGAGTCACTCAGTCGTTGCCAAATTACTGGGGGGGTTGTATCTCCTTTAGCTGGGGGTTGTCACCCTTGGTCCTGCTTGCCAGTCCCTTGCAGGACAGGCTGCTTTGTCCCTATCTTGACTCTTGAATCTCCACTCTGATTGCAGCCAGGGTAGCAACCTCAAATCCTGGGGCAACAAGGAGAGAATAATAATAACAATTATAACCCCTGTTTTCCAAATTCATAGTTCCTCTAAGTGCAACTTTTTCCTCTGCATGTGTGGCTGGAAGAGATGGGCACAGGAATCTGTGAGAAAGCACAGGTTAGAAATGTGTTGCTCCTGAAACATGCTAGTCAGTTTATAGCCAGGACGAAGGAAATCTCCAGCCCTTGTCTTGGTGACAATGTTCTTGGCAAGAAAAGAATGTGCTTCAAAAATGCCGTTTTTAAAATCTGGCCCTGTGAAAAGAGATGCAGAGAAAGCACACAGCTACAAAACTGAGAAAATGTGATTTTTTTGGGCTTTGGGAAACTTAACACCTTGTCCAAAGCATTTGGATGTCCCTGTCTCATCTGGAGCATGTTACATGGCTGGGTGATCTGGCAGCACAGAAATGTGCTGTCAGGGGTATGGAAGCACTTTCTGAGGTGGCAGAAGGTGCTTATAGAAGGTCTGTGAGCAATAATTCAGGAGGATAGACTCAGGTAACAGCTCTGGCCAGACTGGAGGCTGTTCCCCTAGAGCTGCTTAAACTGTGGTTAGAGAAGTTATCAAGGCAGGAGAAATGAGGCCTTGGACTGTGATTTTCTATGCTTTGCACCTTTGGGAGATATAAAAATAACTTGTGCTTTGCCAGTGGGCAAGAGAGAAGGTGTTTCAATATGAGATTAGAATAAAAAGGGCAAGTGAGGAAACAGAGCTGTGAAAAGTGAGGGAAGCAAAGAAAGCATTGGTGTGATGAGTTTGGTTTGGGATGGAGGAAAAGAATTCTTATTAAAAATTACTCCAGGTAAAAATGCTGTCTTCTTCTGCACCAGCAGCACTGAGCACTCACTCCTGGTGAGGCTGGAAGGCGTCTGTCAGGGGGCTGATGGCAGACCCTCCTCCTCCTCCCTTGCACCCCAGCCTTCCTCCCCCCGCCCCACTCCCAGTGCCAGCTCCTCTCCCTCCCCAAGGCTTGTCAGCTCCTTCATTCCCCGCGGGCAGAGTGTGAGATTGAGAAGAGCCTTCCAGGCAAGCAGCCCAGGAAATGTCACAGAAGAACACAACATTTTTTCCAGCAGAACTGAACATTTTAGGCAATGTTGCAAAAAAGCCCTAGCACCTCAAACCCAACAAACCAGGGGGCTCACCAGAACAGTTTGCTCAAAAGAGAGAGTTCTTGACTCAATGAGGCTTGCCAGGTGAAATTGTGTGAAGGGATGGGAGGCCAACTGGGATGTTGCAGATGATGGGATGAGCAGAGGCCAACTGGGGTGAGCAGAGATGTTCCACCAAAGTGGTCAGGAGAGAAGAGAAAGCCAGGTGTGCTCCCACTGCCAGCACAAGGGATGAGGGGAGATGGGGTGGACAACTATGGATGCATTAAGGAATAAATACTCTGGAAAGGGAGGAGGGGAAGCATGTATTTAAAAAAGGCAGTTCATGAATAAGCTCCTACACAGAGAACATGGATGAACCTCAGGAAATTACATGGTCTCACACTTGGGATGCTGTGGCTCAGGGGCAGCCCATCTCCTCCTGAGGGGTAATGTGGGTGGGAGAGGTTCACACGAGGGCTATGAGCACCTCTCAGAAGCTCCACTGAGTCACTGAAGTGGCTGCATGGTGCTTGTGCCTGGAGCAGCAGCTGAGCTTGATGACTCCAGGGGTCCCTTTTAATGCCATGTGCCTGGACCTGCTCATCCTTCCCATTTTTTCACTAGTGCCTATCTGCCTGTTCCCTCAAGCAGTGGAAATTTTTACCTTGAGTGAAACTTGATAATGGCAAGAAAAGAAAAGGAGAAAGCAATGTAAGAAAAACACTATACTGTTGCTGTCAAAAATGTTTCACTTTTTTCCCCTAAGGCCACCACAGATCCACTCTCAGCTATTTTACTTTTACTTTTGAAACATCTGCATTCAGAAACTGCTTCAACTCAGCTCTGTCATTTCAGTTATTATGTGCAAATCATTGCTTAAAACGTTAACATAAACTGACTTTTTTTTTAAAAAAAAACATATTTAGAACACTTTTCCTGGGACTAATATAGGGATTTTTTTGAATGGATTCTTTATTTTGGGAAGAAGTGAGCTTGATGGGAAGACACAAAGCCTGATCAGTGAGCAGTGGGTCAGAAACTTCTCTGTGTTATGCTACCTGATCAAAGGGGTGGTGGAAAGTGTGAAGCTGCTGGCAGTGGGGAGTAATTTTACAAAATATTCACTTAAGCCACAGTCATTGAGAATGAGAATTTTGACAAGAATTTCAAAGGCTTTGGGCTTATAGGAATATCAGGAATATTCAGTTTTCTTTATTGATTATAAGTTTGGAAAAGTTGTTCATCTTTGTGCATTTCATTGCTCATGACCCAGCTGCTGGTTTTCAAACTCTAAGCCACTGCTTGAATCATAAACTGGCATTAAACTGAGCTACTTGATCCACTAAATGGAAAGACAGAGATGGAGTTGTTGTGGAGGTGTGTGAGAACCTGCCCTGTGGTATTGCCACCTTAGAGCAAAAGGATCTTCTGTCTCATTATGAAACGGGAAGAAACACATTAATGTTATCCCCAAAGCTCATTCGTCTTTTTAAATTCTCACACTCAATTCTTTTGTGCTGTCAATCTACTTATATTTCTTCATGAGGAAGAAGTAAGGACTGAAACAATCCTAAAATAACACTGGAACACATGTCAAACAATAAAGGGACAGAGAAAGAGCAAGGGCAGAGTGTACACTGGGCTGGTTAAAACTCAAAATGTCTTAAAAACAGGAAGTGCTGAAATGTGATGTGTTTTTATTCCAATTTGGAGTGAAAACCTTATGGATTTCTGGAGAGTGGGGGAATAAAAAGAAAATATGAAAAACATGTTTTTTAAAGACTTTTTTTAAATAATTGTGCTTCTGGTCTGGGTAGAGCTGTTTGCAGTTCTCTGTTTTTATATTAGCCTAATTAATTTTTTCCCATGTTTTTATAAAAAAGTGTTAATGCGAATTTATGAACCCAACATAAAATAGAATACTAATCCAAACGGATTAGTATGTAGATAGATATCATAGTATAGTAGATGAATATCACATAAAGATGATACTTTAATGTTCATACCACTTCCTTCTTGAATACGTAGTGAAGGCATTTTCAATTTTTCAGCTTTTAAATAATTTGAAAATACATTTTTAAGCAATAAATAAACACAATTAAGATATGATTTGTCCACTTACACTCTAAGGTAACGGCCCTCACTTCCAGTCACTGCACCTCTTGTGTTCTGACTGACCCTGGTGAATGACTGAGTTTTGAACATTTTAAGCTTCTGGACAAACTTGAAATTTTAGTCTGGGAGAACTTCTGAGCATCCCAGTCTGCTTTTACTGTCATCAGAGCTAAAGCAGAAGGATTTGGAGGAGCAACTTTGCCTCAGCCTTGTCTTGGAGGGTGGATCTTTTTGCCTCCCTGCCAGCATGAGTCCTTGAGTATTTGAAACCTTATCACTTATTACAGTAGGAGCAAACATGTATTGGAAATTGGTTGGCATAAACACACTTTTTTTTTTTAATAGCTCAAACTTGTTTATCACTTGTTACAAACAAGCTCACAACTTTATATACCTAATGTAAGTGTAAATGAAACCATCTGTTGAATGGCTTCCCACTATGGAATAACAGATGCATAAAACGTGCCATAAACGGTGCTGGTGGCTTTGAACCTACTGTGGGAGGCCAGATTGTTTTCAATCTTCTCCCACAGTGATTGATTACCCTGTGGATATTGCTCAAGTGGTGTGTTCCTGTTCCACTTTTTGTCAAGCATGGGGCCAAATTTTAAGTCTTTTGGAAAAGCTTGAAATTTTGGACTGGGGAAAATTCCGAGTACCCCAGTCTGCTTTTACTGTGATCAGAACTAAAGCAGAAGGAACTGGAGGAGCAGCTTTGCCCAGACCTTGACTTAGAGGGTGGATCCTTGGAAGGAGGCGATTCTTGGGCTCTACTCTGCTGCTGTGAGACTCCACTTGGAATAGTCCATTCAGTTCTGGTGCTCCCAGCATAAGAAGGACATGGATTTTTGGAGCAAGTCCAGGGGAAGCCTTGAAGCTGATGAGAGGATTAGAGCACCTCCCTTATGGAGACAGGCTGAGAGATTTGGGGCTGTTCAGCCTTGAGGAGAGAAGGTTGTGTGGAGGCCTCACAGCCCCTTCCAATGTCTGATGGGGCCTAAAAGGAAGCCAGAGAGTGACTCTGCATCAAGAACTGTAGTGAGAGAACAAGGGGGAACGGGTTCAAACTGAAAGAGAGGAAATTTAGGTTAGGTATGTGGAAGAAATTCTTCCCTGTCAGGGTGGGCAGGCCCTGGCACAGGTTGCCCAGAGAAGCTGTGGCTGCCCCATCCCTGGAAGTGTCCAAGACCAGGTGGAATGGGGCTTGGAGCAACTTGGTCTAGTGGAAGGTGTCCCTGCCCATGGCAGGGTGGGTGAAACTGGACAGTCCTTAAGATCCCTTCCAACCCAAACCATCCTTTGATTCTAAATTGAGTAAACTGATAGCTTTTATATGGACTTAAGACACAGAATTCAGCATCTGCAGGACTTCTCTAAGACAGCCCATTGAGCTGCACACAGTAGTTTCTGAATCCAGCTCTGCTCTAGCTGAGCCAAATAAGTGATTTTTCAGCCCAAAGATTTTAAGGATTCCTGACAGCTTTGCAGTAGAGCAATTAATTCCTGTGTTCCAATTTGATATGTGCACACCATACACTGCTGAAGTTGCTCCTTGTCCAGATTTCACACCACTTGTTGTGAAATCAAAGGCTGTGTTGTGCAAACAATAGGTTGAAAACCCAAAGAAAAAGGTTGCCTTTGAGCCTGAAATATGTGCTGGGATTGCTGTGCTTCAGGACAGAAATGGTTGTCTTTGCACCAAACAGCCTACAAGATAAAGAAGGATATAAAATAGGTACCAGAATAAACTGGAGCTGTTGCTGGAGGGGTCTCTAAAGGCTGCTGCTGGTAACCCTGTAATGGGGAGTGCCTTTATATTGGGAATTCATGTTGGCTTTTGCTGACGATGGGCAGAACATGCACCAGGATAACCCACGTTTTGTTTAGCAACAGTTCCACAAATATACAGACAGAATAATCTCATAATATTTTTTTAATTATTATTATTATTTATTTATTTATAGCTACACCTTTACTTTGGTTTCATCTCCTCTTCTGACTTTGTCCTGGAATTGCTCCATTTGACACCTGCCATTTTATTGGAAGTTTTTGTTTCTGCTGCCTTCAGCAGGCTGGAAATGCTTTAACTGGAATGTCCATGAGAAAAATCACCTTTGGAGGTGTGAATGCAAACCACATTTCAGGGTGATTTTTGCCCTTTCCCTTCATTGACAACAT
>JAWWMP010000028.1:14909214-14985329 GCA_035047865.1 Dendrocincla tyrannina
ATTGACAACATATAATAGACAAGATAGAGAATAAAAAGCCTCTGGTTTATCTCAGTGGAATTTTAGTTCTCATCTTGCATAACAAACCCTTGAAAAAATTTAGTTTAATGATGTTTTGTGTTGGGATAGACAAATATTTCTCAAGAGCTCTGTAACAGGAATTCCTTGAACATGTATCACTTCTCCAGTCTCCTCATCCTTTCTTCTGCTCCTTTGTTCCTCAGTGAGAGCACTATTTACTGTAAAACATTTCTTTTCCCTAGCTACAGACTTGCAGAAATTCAGATAATATTTCTTTTAAAGAAACTCTTAGGATTTTTTAAATATGTGAATACATGTAAGCAAGTTCTTTGAAGATCCTTTTTGGTCTGCTGAGTCTCCTAAAAACCACTGAATATTTATAACAACCACCACAACAAAAGGAAAGAATAAAGATATCAAGTATAGACTAGAGAAACTGCTTTAAAAAGATCTCATCTCTTTAATGAATGACTTTGAATGCAGTTGTCAAAGAAACTTTAGGGAATTAGGTGCTCAAATTCCATTGAATTTCAGAAGAACATCATAATCTCATCCCTCTGGTCTCCTAAATAGATCCAAGCTGCATTCTGAATATTGTTACAGAAAGCAGTGTTTCAAAATTAATGATTTGCATCTCTTTAAAAAGTACAGGATAATTTGCTTTCCTCCCCATTGGGAAGTTCAGTTGTAGTTTTGGTTTGCAATGAAGAGCTTCACGAAAGGCGCCAGGGCGATGCTGCCTCCGCTCCCACCTGCAAATTCTCTTTGGGAATTTTAAGGATTTTTATATTGGTCCAGGGTTTCTAAATGGACCTCAAGCCCAGCTGAAAGACTGAGAAGAAGTGAAGAGGGGCTGTGTCCAGCATAGGGCTAAGCTGCTTGGCTTGGGAAATAGGTGAGGGAAAGACCTGTGGGCAACCAGCTGGAAAACCCCCAAGTTCTGCAGGAAGGGGGATACCAGGCAATGGATCTGGTGAAAGCTAACCATGAGTCTCACTGCTGTAATTTTGGGATAAATCACAGCCTGAAAAGACCAAGTCATCAGACCGGTACAGAAATCTGTCCTTGGGTAGGTATAGCTTTGGCCCAGCCAGGCCTGCATTTTGCTCCTGATCCTGAACTCACCAACAAAAAAGGCTTTCTGGATGGAGTTTGTTACAGCACCCACTCATCAGCCTGGCTAAATTATTAATTAATTACATTACAAATATGATTTGGATGAAAGAAAAAACAGATGAATTAGGTTTGGATTGAAAAACTGCATCCCACTTGACCCTTTTAACAGTGCATTCATGAGTTTGTTTCATTTAGGGATGATTCCTTCCTTTTAGAATGTATTTGAATTAATTTTTAAATGCAATGTTTTTAATATAAAAAAGCCCTTGGACATTCCATTAGGGAAAAGTCAGAATAAATTTTTAAAAGTTTGAAATTTCTGTCTCTGATTTCTTAGCTAAACCAATAAATTTACCTCATACTTGTGAATGGTTTCAGTTGATGTAAATAAAGAATCTTTTTATTTGACTTGCTGTAATGCTGAGTGGCAAATCTTGCACAATACGGTCTTCATCTGATGGCTTAGGCAATTAATCAGTTCATTAATTTCACCTTTCCTCTTTTCACATAGAATTGGGCAAGATAAGGAAACAAAAATAAAACAAGGAAATGGTTGATGGCAAACAAGAGGCATTACCAAGCATCTGTCCCCTCATCAAATGCTGAGCTCTCCAAGACATGGAGTAGATGATGCTCTAGAGATGCGCTTTGTCTAGGCTGACTACCTGAGACAAAATGTTATGTATCATAGTTGTCTAAGATGAAACAAAACAAATCTTTCTCTCCTGTTTAGTTGACTTCTGTTTTGCTTGTTCTCATTACTTTGTGACAGATCACATGATGCCAGGCATTTCTTTCAAAGCTCAGTACTTGTAGTCATGCACATACATCAGTTTTGGCTTCCTAATAATCCTCTGACCTTTGTGGCTGCAAAGAATAAACAAACAAGATCTCCAGAAGTTCAGGATTAAATATATATATATATAAATAGATGATAACAGAGCAATTGTATTAATATTCTATTTTGGACTTGCAGAAGGCTGGCATTTGAAATCCTGATAGCTGTGTTCATTGGTAATTTCAAACCAGGGTTTGTATTCTTTCTATGATCAGCTTTGTACCATATATTAAAAGAGACTGAATCCCTTCCCATTAAAGGTAAGGGAATCTTTAAAAACTAATTTAGTGGAAGTCTTAAACTTTAGATTAAAATGTTTCATATTCCAAAAATGCAGTCTCTAAAAACTTATTCCTTGAATTGGAAAGGGAGCAGGAGCAGTTTCCTATTTAACTTTCTGTAGGACTGTCCCCATGTAACAGACATTATAATTTTCACAAGTACAGATTACTTCTTTTTCATCCTTTCCTTTTCACTCCTGTGACTGAATTCATTATTCATTTTACTGACACATCCACTAAATAAGCTAAGCCCTATTATGATTAGCTTCAAAATATGCTAATCAAAAAGCCTACAGTATAAATATTTAAATTTCAGATTTTAGTAAATCTACCTTATCAAAAGTAAAAGGAAAGAAAATGAAGCAACAGAGCACATGTATTATGTATACTATTATTATAGGAATGTATGAGAAAACCTCCGCAGAAAAGCCTCAATTTTTTAATATTTTTTTTCAAATAAGGGTCCTGTTGAGAAATGTTCTTGCCATGAGTAGGTAGGCAGCCTGTAGCTACGCAGTGATGGTAATTAGAGAGGTGCCTTGTCATTCTGACAGGCAGCACTGCTGTCGATTGATCCATCTGATCAGCTGGATTCAGCCCAGAAATACTTCCACGCTGAACTGTCAATTTCTTTAAAAATATATTTATTTGCATCTGCCTTTTGGTGACTCTCATCATAATTCCACAAAATCACAGAATCAATTAGGTTGGAAAAGACCTCCAAGGTCATCAAGCCCATCCTGTGACCCATCCCCACCTTGTCAACCAGACCAGAGCACTGAGTGCCACATTCCTTGAACACCTCCAGGGGTGGGGACTCCACCACCTCCCTGGGAAGCCCCTTCCAATGCCTGACAACCCTTTTTGTGTGAAGAAATTCCTCCTGATGTCCAACCTGAAACTCCCCTGGCACAGCTTGAGGCTGCTCCTTCTAGTCCTGTTGCTTGTTGCCTGGGAGAAGAGGCTGACCTCCACATGGGCACAACCTCCTCTCAGGGAGTTGTAGAGAGTGAAAAGGCCCCCCCTCTGATTTTTCTCCAGGTTCCCTTGCTCCTTTTTTCCAGGCTGAGTCTCTCCAGTTCACTCAGCTGCTCCTCATGACTTAGAACTGAACTGGCCCTGGTCCATTCAACACAGACCAGTTCTAACGCCCATGAGCCACATCAGAGTGTCAGTGGGTCAGTGCATGGTAGGACTAAAACCTGGCAGAAGCCTTGACATAAGGGAAAGAGAAACAACAGCTTCCTGAAACATCCTCCTAAAGATGCTTATCTTGGCCTTCACATGCTGATGTGCCCAGCTTTGTGCTGGAAGGAAATGCTGCTCTCTGAGCTATGTGTCACACTTTAAAATGTACTTGATAGGGGAGGAAAATCTGTGTTGAAAAGATGCAGTCTTGTTTGTTTGGTTTTGCCTCCAGACCTTCCCATAGTTCAATACTCAAACATCAATTGACTTAACAGTCCATGACCTACAGCTTTTGTTTATGGTGTGCTTTGTCAGTTGCTCAATTTCTTATGTTTTTCACATCATTGATAAACATAAATCCCTTTGTTGGATGGGTTAGAAGAGACCAACTTCTGAACTTGTGTTTAATCACATCTTTTGCAGTTCCAAAGGGTTTGGGCCCCTATGCATTGCCAGTGAAAAGCCAAAAAGGAGGAAGAAGATGATGCCAAAAATATTTGAGTATTTTTCCTAACTCTAAAAGAGAAATTTTCTATAGGAAGAGTTCTGCTGTTCCCTTGCTGTTGGCGAACAGATGGGAAATGTATCTAGCAGAGAAGTTTCACTTGCATCAGATTATTTCCTTGAGACACATTAGTAGTCTTTGATTAATGAGACAGATTTCAGGTTCTTTTTGTCTCATATATCCACAAAAGCTTGAGCTATGTGAATGATTGCAAGGCCAAAATTTCAGTCATTTTTCCAGGATGGTTTCACTTGAAAATAAAAAGATCAGCTTTCTGCAGTTGTCCCAGGCTATTTGGAAATGTAGGTTTATCCCATTTTAAACCCCCAAAGGTTGCCATGAACTTTTCCAGGCTATATTCCATACCTGAGACTGTACCCATACCTTCCACTGAACTATTATTGTGTAGCACTGCAAGACTGGCAGGGATAGAGAACTGTGTATCTCATGCTGTGCATTTTTTATGTGTGACATCAAATTTAAATTGTTGTAAGCATGAAAAGGAAACCAAAATCCACTCTGATTTTATTTTTCCAGAAGTATTTCTACAATTGTGAGCTGTGTTTTAAAAGCCACTAAGTAGCTAGTTCAACCCAGAAATGTGATATGAAGTGTATGAATGTTGCTTTGCTTTTTCCAGTAACACTGTTGTTGGTATAAATTTTTCAGAGCACACAAGAGAGCACAGACCCCCACATCCCTGAAGTAAAAATGTGCACAGTGTGAAAATATCAGCAATCAATAATTCCCAAACTGGATTCCATCAGTGGCTATCTAAACTTATCAGACTGCCTGAGGACAATTTCCTGCAGAAAACCCCATCTGAACCAAGCGATTAAGTAAACGAGTGATGATAACATGCTTTGAAAGTTAAGCCAGGGTTGATTAGATGTCTGTGGGTAATAAACAGAATTATTTAGGAAAGAAACCACAACTCTAAACACATCCAGAGTGTAGTGTATCATTAGCTGTTGTAAGCAAAAAACATTCATTTCTGGGACAAGATAATGGTTGGATGTGTGAATCTGTCTGTTCCATTAAGTCCTGTTTTCTCCACTCTTTGAAATGCTTCCCCGTAAGGTGAGTGCTGTGTTACAAGCATTTAATGTGCTCCATGATACATTTATATATTTCATAAATCAAAGTTGCTTCCATGCGCTCTAAAGACTCTTTGGCAAATGCTATTTGGAAAGGGATAGCTCAAAATGAAGAAAATGTACCTCTTTTCAAAATGAGCTTCCTCCTGAAGAAAATCTGACTGGGAGAAGCTCTTGGGAGCTGGAACTAGAACATACCAGCTCACATTTTAATCCATTCACTTGCATCCTATTTCCAGACAATAAAGGATAATAATTCAAGATTTAAACTTTGATGGCTTCAATTGCTTAGCAACAGATTCAGTAAAACCAGATTGTTTCAACTCTGAAATTGAAAGAACATTTGAGATCTGGAAAACAAATGATACATGGATAATTTCATTATTTCTTTTGCCTTAATTGCAAGATAACAAATAGGTAAGATCCAGTTCAAGCACTCATTGTAGGCTATAAAAAGTCAAGTGATTTGTCCTTTACAAAGCTACTTTCTGTTTTAAAGTGTACAGTCAATAGCAGAGAGGTACCAGGAAATAATCTTCAGAGCTTGGTGTAGCTGTGCAGAGCACAAGGTTTGAATCAACAGGTCCTTATTGTTGTCAAACAGATTTCCTGATTAGTGTTAAAAAAATTAAAAAAAAAAATTTATGCCACTAGATAGAGTCAGTTGGAGCCTGGGGATTTTTGCTATAAATATTGATGCGCCCCCACAATCACCATTCTGACTCATAAGCTTTCTCCTTCCTCTTCCCCTCTTTGGCTTCAGTTTTCACACTAACGTTACACTTCTTACTCACCAAGTGTTGGAGTCATCACTGCCTTCAGCACAACTTTAAAACCCTTCCTTTTAAATCCTTGGAGGGAAAGCAAAATCTGACAAATCACCTTTTATTTATCCTGCTTGCCTAGGAAGCCACCTGCCTTGGGAGAAAGGCTTGGACTGAGGCAGCGCTTGTGCTGCAAGCCTGGGGAGAAGTTCCCCCCACTCCTAACGTGGGGTCTGGTTGGTACTGGGCTTGTTGGGAGGGTTCCCCTTCCCTCTACTCCTCCTGTCCCTCCACAGCCTTGTGCAATGGAATGTGCTGAAATGGCTGAATGGAAATGTTTCCACATGGCACAGTTTGCCTTTTCTTCCTCTCTTAAACAGGTTGCTCTAAAAAGACCCAAAAGTAAATCCGAAAGAAGGCACAAGAGCTTTTGTACTGATGTTGGATCAGGATAAAACACTGTGGAAAATACATTTTTAAAGGTGGGTACAGTGACCCTGCTTGTGGCTAAAGGCCAGAAGCCTTTCAACAGCTGAAGCATGGAAGGAGCTGACCAACTCTTTGGATAAAAGCATGGATTTCACAGGGTGCTGTGGCTGTTCTCTAGTGACACTTGGGGATTTGCAAAACCAATGTCCACTCACTTCTCCTTTCCCGCTTTAAATTCATCTTGCAGGTTTTTAAGGTGCTTCAGCTAAAATCATGGTTTTGCAGGAGATGGGAATTACCAACTTTGGTTTTCTGCCTTCCTTTGAGTCTGACTCCTGGTTTGCTGAGGTAATTTCTATTCACTTCTGTTTTCAACCAGGACAATGCTGCCACCTTGCATCTAGAAATACTTTGTTTTATTAATAGCATTTTTGATGGACCTTCCTCAAGGAAACCCCAGATTCACTGTATCACTTCTCTTTTCCTTTTATTCATTAACTATATAAAGTTCATTGGATTAAATAAACAGCATTTTCCAGTAAATAATTATTCTGTTTAATTTGTAACTCATTGTGTTCTTTTAGAATTTTTATTTTATCTCTTATTATATTTTCAATCCATTTCCTTGTAAACTAAGTCATAGTATTTGGTTAAAAATTCCTGTAATCAAATTACAGCTCCTGTGAGCAGTTACCACTTTCATCATTTATATTAACATTGTCATTAACTCGTTTTCCAGATCCTTCAGATCTCTTGCATGAACAATCTCTGATCTAATGATCACTGTCTGGTCTTTAACCAATTTATGTTAGTCACTGCTCCAGGCCTTTTCAGTTTATTATCTTCCTTCAATTGCCTTAGTACCCGTTTATCTATGCTAGTGACTGTTTTAATTCTATACAAGGAGTTGTCTCAATTCTATACTATTCTATATTAGGAAGAAATTCTTCACTATGAGACACTGGCACAGGTTGCCCAGAGAAGCTGTGGCTGCCCCATCCCTGGAAGTGTTTAAGGCCAGGTTGGACAGGGCTTGGAACAACCAGGGAGAGTGGAAGATGTCCCTGCTCATGGCATGGTATTGGAAATAGAGGATCTTTGAGGTCCCTTTCAACCCAAACCATTCTGGGATTCTATGATTCAATTTGTAAATAAAAGGAAAGGACAGTTTTGTTTAAAACTGAGATGTTATTGTCAGATCTTGGAATTTAAAAAGAGTTTAAAAATAAAGCAAGAGCCTATCCAAAATGAGATGTTGAGATGTTAATATATTCAAACACAGCTGACAATTGAATCAACTGCTCAGAGTCTTGAAAGCATGCAAAGTTTTCTCCCTAAAAACATGGCTGTAGAGATGAAATCACTGATCTGTGGAGGCTGTGCTGGATCAGGCTTGAGAAATTTTACTGTTATTACCTGAACATTTCCCCTTGATCCCTGGTTTCAGGTGAATTTATGACAAACTTATTGCTCTGTGCTAAACACCACTCCTGCCCCACACTAATTGCTTTATCATAAATTGTCTTTCCCTGACACCCTTACTCTCCAATCCTGTGCAGTAAATTGAAGTGGCCTTATTTCTACACCTTTCTGCCTCTAGCCTGAAAACAGCCCAACCCACACTATTTTGATGGGAATTATCCTGAAAAAAAATAATTCTGAGCTTCTCTGTTAGCATTTCTTTGTATCTTCATATTTTTGACTAAATATTCATAGAATTATAATAGTTTGGGTTAGAAGGAACCGTAAAGCTCATCTTGTTTCAATCCCATGCCATGGGCAGGGACACCTTCCACTATCCCAGGTTGCTCCAAGCCCTGTTCAAGCTGGCCTTGGACACTTGCAGGGATGGGGCAGCCACAGCTTTTCTGGGCAGCCTGTGCCAGGGCCTGCCCACCCTCACAAGGGAGAAGTTCTGCCTAATATCTAATCTAACCCTCTCTCAGTTTGCAGCCATTTCCCATTGTCCTGTCACTCCCCATCCTTGTAAATAGTCTTTCTCTGTCTTCCTCACGGGCTCCCTTCAGGTACTGGAAGGGCACAATTAGGTCATGATCACTCTTGGTCTGTGAGCACCCAAACACACGGGGTGACAGAGTCTGCCCCAGTTTGACCAGTGGCTGGCTGTGGTCATCACCTCTTCCATGGGCATCTCTGCAGGGAGAGCAGGAGATCCAGGGGACTCAGGCAAGGCAGAGAGGAGGCAGCAGAGGGAGGAAACATGAGGGCATCTGGACAGGTGCCTGTGCTGCTCCTGCCCTTGGTTTCCCTGCTCCTTGGCTATAAATAGAGATGTCAGTCTCCAGAGCTGTCAATCCAATGTCCTCCACCCTCATGAAGGTAACTTAAAAAGTGACACAGATTGAACATGTAAAATGCTTTTTAATTTTCATGTAAATTCCATCTCTGCTCTCCTGAGTCTGGAGGAGTCCAAAATTTGAGAAGCAGAAAATAGAAGACTTTAAAAGAAACACTGAGCCATTTGCCAGCTTCTCTGTATAAAAAGCATTTAAATGTGCAGTGTTCTGAGTCTTTAAATATCACGAGCTGAGTTTTATGTTCTCATTTTTTTTCATGTTCTGCCCATGATTCGTGTGTCAGTTCGTGAGCTGTGTTTGTTTTCTGAGCACTTTTCCTTTCTGTTCTGCAGAACGAGTTTTACCCCTGTAACAAGCAGTTCCACCATTTCCCTGTGTTTGCCAGCTAATCAGTTAATTACTGGTCCTGCCCCTCAGCACAGAGTGTTGCACCACACTGGTTATTGTGAGGGTGGGCAGGCCCTGGCACAGGTTGCCCAGAGACGCTGTGGCTGCCCCGTCCCTGGGAGTGTCCAAGGACAGGCTGGATGGGGCTCTGAACCACCTGGGATAGTGGAAGGTGTCCCTGCCCATGGCAGGGGGTTCGAACTGGATGATCTTTAAGGTCCCTTCCAACTCAAACCATTCTATGATTCTCTGCCACCCAGCTGAGGTTTGACTGGAAAATCTGTGGAAATATTTTTTTTTTTAAGTGCTTATTGCACTGTTTAAAGAGAACAGGAACTGGGCACTGTAGGACATGAAGATGGAAATTAATTGATGTCCCTTTTGCATCCATCCGTGTCACAGCTCAGATCCTGTAAAGTCCTCTCCACGTCTGACCCCAGCTGGCATTGCTGCAGAAAAAGTGCTGCTCCTGTAGGGATGACTTGGAGGAGATGCAAGAGACCTCAGCAGTGTTTAGCACTTGATTCACATATCTCTGGTTAAAAAAAAAAAAAAATGCACTCAAGAGCTAAAAGCCTCTGTAGATCAAGGCAGATCCAGGTGGTGAGTGCCTGCAAGCAGAGCAGCAGAGACTTGCCAGACTTATTAGGAGTCCCTCTCAGATTTCTGAAAATGAAGATGAAAATCCATTCTTTTATCACCTCTGAAATCAATTTTTAACCTTAAAGGTACCCCACAGTACACACAATACACAGTTTGTCTGGGTCCACTGGGAAATGGAGTTCTGAATATAACGCCTCAAATGATACTTAATTTTTGGTCCTTGTTTAGAGAAATCTTGAAATAGGATTAATGTTGCTTCCAGTCAGCTGAGGATCTGCTTCATCATTGAATAATGCCGAGATGGTGAAACTATTTACATGTACTCAGAAGACTGAAACAAAGATGTGGAATGGACCTGCCCTAGTGTTTGATTGTGGGATCTACTAAGGAACAGTGAGCTAAGCAGGACTGTGCAGGCTGACATGTGGATTCCCTTGTCATGGGGAAAGTCCCACAGATGTTTCAGTTGACATGGTGTGATGTTCTGGGATTTTCCTTCCTGTTCTCCAACCACTGAAAATAGAAATTTAGAAATTTGTTCCTGGTTTTGGAGTGGGTTCACAAGAGAGGGTATGGGAATTTTGATGTGAAAGGTCAACTTTGGGTTTGTTACACTGGGCAAGTGGGGCTGGTGGATCCATTCAGAGAGATTATTCCACCTTTCACCAACACAGCAGCTGATGTACAGCTTGGTTTGTACCTCATGCTCAGTACTGGGGGGGTCCCCTGGGGTTTTCCAGTTATTTAAGAGGGATTTGAAATGAAAAGGTGTTTCTGTGAATTTTGTCTTTTCCTGGCTGCAAACTATGAGCTAGAAGATCACCCCAGATTTCTGGGTTTTTGGTCTTTGCCTACATTAATTCAATGATTTCTAGAGACAGTTTTTGGTTTGTGACACACTGTAATGATCCTTAACTGACGTATGATATCAGGTGGTAAAACACTGCTATTTTTATTGCACATAACAGTCACATAGTGTATTTTTCTTATTTGAATGGATTTATAAATATGCAGAAAAGCTTTCCTGGGGAATATCATACCATCCTAATTTTACTTTTGTTGAATGATGTCCAATCTCTGCTTAAAATTCCCTATTCTGAAGAGTATTCCAGCTGGCAAACTAGAACAGTCAGAGTAAATTCATTTCAAAGTGCAAATTAATATTTGCCAAGATGCACTCACTCTCTTTGCAGCATTCAATCAGCTCTCCCTGAAGCATAATGGGTGGAGAGACTGAAATGGATGAGATACCTACTGCAATTCACATTAATGTTACTAATGGGAATCCTAAATGAGAATTGGATCAGGCACTAGATGAATTCATATGTCTCTCTACTATTTAATTAATCAGTCAGTGTATCAGTAATTATGAATATAGCATTTCTGATCTTCAGGAAAAACTCATCTCCTTCCTAGAAACTGTGCACATATCTGATTTTTGTGACTGAGAAGTGAGCATTTATGAGTTGCTCACTAAAATACTGGTTTGTTTGTGGGTTTTTATTATTGTTTGGAGGTTTTGTTTGTTTTGCTGTTTTATTTTTGTTTTTCCCCACTGAAAAGTGTCTTGCTTTTTTCTCTTTTTACTAAATGAGCATTTTCATAGAGAACACATATTCCCATTGGAGAATTTATGTGAAACAGCCTTTTAATCACCTTTTATCAGAACTGTTTAAAGTATAATCCAAACAGTTGCTGAGTTTGTACATTCTGAGCATCCACAGAAACCTGGGTTGTTTATTCATAGAGTAGGTAGAACCATTTTCAGGAGTTTTTTATTCTTTCTTAGATAATCACTAGAAATGTTTGTGTCCAGATGTTTTGAGATTGTATTGATTTATGATATTTATGACTGATTTTTATACTAGGATTTAATAAGACAGGTATAGTTTAATGAGAGGTTTCAAAATTAGTCATGGATTCGCTACAAAGAAATTATTTGCTTTGTGATTTGAGGGTGACAACCAACTTCTCTTGATTTACTGGATGAAGAAGAGAAATAATTTCAGAGTACAACGTGTTCAAATCCTGACACCTCTTCTATTTCAGATTCTTAGTGAAGTTTGGGCTCATCTAGAAACTGAATGATCCAAAACACTGATATTTTGAATTCCTCTTGAAGTTAAGTGGCAAAGACACTGCAGGAAGATGTTGGTACTGTGGGAGTGGGACCTGTGAAGAAAAAAAGTTGGTAACAAGGACATGAGGAAAACATTTGGGTTTCAGCCTAGTAATGCTGCTGGGGGACTTCAATCCCACTGCTGGCTGCTCTGGGGTGCTGGGTAAACTTCAGGTTTGGAGGACTTGTAATGAGATTTGCCCTGGAGGGATCTTGGACTTGAAGCAAAGTTTGTGTCCTGGTGCTCTGGCTTTCTGGGCTGTGGTGATTTTATTGAGAATGCTGAAGGAAGTAGGAATGAAGAGGATGGCCAGCTTGAAATTGCTTCTTTTTCTTGGACAGAGGTTGGGAATAGAACAAAGGAGTTTGAATACAAGATGAAAAAGACTGATCTGTGGAACTGACAGTCTTCTCAGCTGCTTCGTCTGTGTCTTCTCATGTGCATCTTCACCAAGATATTAAATCATGACAACCCTAAATGTAGCAAGGTATGAGTCCAAGATAATTAATTTTAAAGGTTCTGCTTCTGTGATGTGAGGCTGTGAGGTGGTTTTTAACAATGGATTGATCTTGGTTGATTTATTCTGCAGGTTTTCCTCACTGGTCTTTGTTGTGGTGGGGTATAAATCAAGAGCAAGAAATCTAGGAAGAAGAGGATTAAAGTGTACTGGATTAAACTCAGAGCTTGTCATCAGTAACTCTGTCTTTTGAGGATGATTAGTGGGAGAATGAAATTATCCATGTGGATAATTTGAATAAACATTCTAGGAGCCAGAAAACTGAGTTTTTGGTTTGGCATTATTTCTACTTTTCATTTTGTTCTCTCTTTCCTAAGTTTAGTATGCATTTTCACTTACAAAGACAGTTGTATTTTCAGTATAAAACACACATTTTCTAAAAAGGGGAAACTTATTAAAATATTTGTTTCATTTGAAAACTGCCATACTAGCTGTTTTTTTTTTCTAAACCTTCTAAAAAGTCAGCTCAGTTTCAAACTTTTCAGATGCATTAAAAAGATTGAATTTAAGGAAGCTAGCAGAATACATAAACATATATATATATTTTAAAATCAATCCCTCCCTCAATTTCCATCCATATTGAGTTTAAAGTAGACTTGCATTAGGTAGCAGATTTTCACGCACCAGTGACCTGCCTTATGTGCCTTTCTCTTTCTATAAATATTGAAGTTCATATTGAGTTTATACTGGAGAGCACAAAGCTTTCCCAAGGTGATAACATGATGCCCTTGAGCTGCTCCATGCACTGATTGGGTGGGGATGTGGCAGCACTGAAGTTTTCTGCTGAAGCAATCCTAGTTAGGCTGGGAAAATGGCAGGGTTTTTTTCCTCTTTCTTTGCATCCTTGGCAGCCCTTTGTAGTTGTAGTGACATGAAATTCATCAGGCCCCTCAGCCTGATGAGCAGCAGTTAATTCCTGTGGTTGTTACATCCCTATCAGGGCTGAAACTGTGGATGAGGGCTGGATTTCAGGATATTAATCATCTTCCTGTCTATTTCTGGTTTTCTTTACGTTGCTGTGACAGAGAGGGTGCATCACCACAGAGTAAGGACACAAGCAGCTGAGACTGAAGGCACAGTCTGGACTGGACTGAAAGCTCATGTGGCTCTGTGGGACCACCCAGAGTCCTGATGGTGGAGGGTCTGGTCACCAGTGGGACCCACCATGAGGAAAAGGAGCTCAAACTCCCACTGGTTGGTCCAGGGAGCTTCAGCCCAGGCTGGTGTCCAAGAATCTCTCACTGGCTGTGCGTGAACATTCTCAGCTAATACTGGAAACATTTAATCAATATTTTTCCATTGACAGCTTGAGTTTCAGTGGGTTGGTGAGGCAAAGTCTGGAGGATGTAGCAGCGTTCCTGACCTCAGAGGACCTTTCACTTGTGAGCAGTTAACAACTATTTAATGACTGAGTAACTTTGATGTTCTGCTGATGTTCCTGCCTTTGCTCCCTTGTAGTAGGTATTTTCCAGTTCCTTAAGCTTGTTCCCTGCCCGCCTGAGCCAATAGCTTTACCATTTTAATGAGAAAGGAATGGCTCACTAGACCCGAGCTTAAAAATATTTATTTGCATTGTACACGCAGGCTGGAAGGAAATCCTTTAATTAAAGACCTGAGAAGTCAGGCGAGATATATGGGTTGAATGAACTCAACTCATTTATCAGTATATGTATAGATATGCATGGACTCAATGAACTGGTGGAAGCGCAGAAAGTATAATTCATGCAGTGAAAATTTAAAACATGGAAAGGAAAATCCACTAAGGCTTTTCTGCCTAAGTAATCAAAGTGAGAGCAGAGATCAATTAAAAAAGCACACATATGGCCAGACACTTCTGTGTTAAAAACACCTCCAGAATCACTGTTCATTCATCAGAGAGAATTGTCTCTCTGGAATGTGTTCAAATAGTTTCAGAATTTTAAAAACATATATGCTAAATACAAAAAATAAAAGGAAGAAGAGGAAGACATAGTTACAGAAATATATGCTAGTTCTGCCCTCTCATAATGCAAGGTCGTATTTATAAACTAAGGATTTTGGATTTGGCTTTTTGTCTTGTTTGTTTTTTAATGGATTTTGTTTCTGTAATGGAAACACACCATGCTCCTTCAGCTCAGCAGTTACTGACACCAAGTGCCATCAAGTGTAATAGACATCTGATCATGACAGAGAAGCTGGAATTTGGAGGGAGGAACTCCGGTCCAGAAGCAGAAGAGCAGAGGTGCCCTGAAGCTTCCCTGCAGCGAGGATTTGAGCCTTGGGACAACAGAACATCTGTTTCTAAACATCTGCATGTTTCACTCAGAGATAAAGCAAGGGGAAATTCTGACTGCATGGAATCAGCAATCTTTCATTAAGCAAACAACATTGTGATAAGGAGCCTACTGAGAGTGGAAGACTCCCTTCTGGAGTGTAATCTGGATATTGCTGTATTTTTAATAGTTCTGCTTTCGGTTGTCTCTGCTTTAAAAAGGCTGTGCTTGGTGTTTGCACTTCCAGAATTCCCCCCATTATTATCTATGTTATTCTTTGGTTCTATGACTCCTCCTTCCCACACATTTATTTCCCTGCCATTTTGACCCCAGACCTATCCTTTTGTTGATTATGTTTTTCAATACAATCATTGTACTGATTTATGGATCAACAGAAATTTGACTCATTCTTTACCACTGCCTGTAAACTCTTCAGCTTCTTTGTATCCCTGCAAAAATACTGAATTCTTTGTGTCCAGCCCCATTTCTTGCCTTCAGTGCATGTGCCCTGTTAACCCAGGCAGCCTTTCCCTGGAGGGTCTGGAAGGCATCCCTTCCATGTGCTTGGAGTGTCCTGCCCTGCAGAGGCTGAGCCTGCTGGTCTTGTGCTTGGTGCTGGGAATGCACTTTGCTTTGCTCATTTATTCACATGGAATTAAAAGTACTTTGCATCAAAAATAATGAGTAAGTAGGGCAGGGTGGTGAGTTAAAAATAAGCTGTGACATCTTCAAGCATTCCTTCATGTCCAGTTACATCTGACTGCTGAACTGCTGCGGTGACCACTGTCACAACCATTTCCCCAGCACGGGGAGAACAGCGAATGCAGCATCTCTCTGACTGCCAGGCTTCAGGACTGGGGCTGCAGAGGAAAATGTACAGCTCCACTATGCAAACCATGGCATGTGATAAAAAATTATCTCTGTTGGCAAACCCAGCTTCAAAACCCTGCACCGAAAACATTGCTCCATTATTTAGAAGGAGTGGGTGGAGCAGGATGATCACCAGCCACTGCTATTACTCTATTACTGATGCTCTAAAAGTTTTGGAAGAAGACAGGCTGAAGTTGTTCAGTTATTAATAGAGATGTTATATTTTATTCATCTTGGATGAAAAAAACATAGGGTATGTTATAAAATTCATACTTCCCTGAAGTTGAAGGGAGACATGTTTTCAGTGCATTGAATCACTGAAAAGAAGTTGAGCAAGTGACATTAAGAACCTCCATTCTTAGGGACTTTTTTCCTACACATTTCTTTCAGTGGTCACCTCACACCATTCAGCCAACCACAACAGCTACTCCTTAGGTCCCCTCTTCTCTGTGGAGGACTCTTGTAAGTGTTCCTGCACCCCATTCACTGTACAAGGGGCTTGAGCACAGATCTGTGCCTCCAGTGGCTACAGCAACATCACTGTGGGACTGCATTTACTTTCCTGCCTGCTGCGAAATTGCACCAGAGGCTGCAAAAAACAGAGGGCTGAGTTTTTTGGGCATGCCTTTTGCTTTTGGTTTAGGGTGAGGCACACTGTGCCAGCACTGGGTGGAGGAAAAGAGTAGCACAGATATTTCCTATATGATATGTAGTGTAAGATGCACTGGGTTGTGTGAATGTGGGGACAGAGTCCTTCTGGTGTGCTCACAAATACACCATTGCCCACAAGTGTGGGTAACTCAGCTGCTGACTAACAGCATTGGTTTTACTGGGTGAAGTTTGCTCACAACTGACAGCTTTGATGGACCAAATTCTTGCTGCACTGGAACAAATGCTCTGTTCCTATTAGTGCTCAGAGGCTGTGACAACTGTGGAGCACTTTGGGCTTGTCACCTGTTCAGTGCTGGTTAATCCTGAATTTGCCCCATTAAAATAAAATCCTGCTGTCATTTCAAATGTGGCTGTTTTCTGTACAGACATGCACAGAACTGAAAAACCTGCTTTTTTTATTCCACTCCAGCTGCCTGGAGGAGATAAGTCCTATCAATATCTCAATTCAAAGCTTTATATCTACTAGAGGCAGGAATCCAATACACAGATATTACTGAGTCACCCTCTGTTAATGAGTGGGTGGATATAAATATGGGACTATGGACAGATTCATATTTTGTTAAGGTGAATTTGCAGGATCCCTCCTCTGCCATTTTTATAACAATCAGTGTTTTTGCTACTTATCTGCATTTTTAACCTAGCCAAAATTGTCCCAATTTTTCATTCACTGGTTCATGAGTGTTAATCCAGTACACACATTTTTCCTAAATGCTAAAGGCAACTTGTATCTTGCAGGAAAACTGAAGTGTGTCATCAGGTAAGATGCTGATACCAAAAATAACTTCACAACCAAAATTGAAAGCAAAGAAATAATGTCTGCTAATCTGTTGGAAAGTTCTGCTAGTAACATCCATATTCTCATAGAAAAGGCCCAGCATAATATGAACATTAGCAGTTGGAACTGTACGGAATGCATTAGTAAAAATGCCTCCCATCTTATTTGAGTGAGATAAACTTTTGAGGAAAAGACAAAAAATGTCCCTTACTTTGTCATTCTTTTCAATTTCACTGTTTTGGTTGTCAGCCTTTTGATTATAAAATACTTATTAAGTTGTCAAATGACAAACTGTAAGGCAGGAGTTACTTCTGACCCATTTTCCATTTGCGGCAGCAAAAATCAAGATCACAGAGAGACTTCTCAATGTGTAAAGAGAAGTAAAACACCCACCCTCAAGTGAACATCTATGGGCGTCACCTGTGACCTGTAGGTGTACAATAGGTCAAAATCAAAGTGGAATAGCCTGGCTAAATTGAACTTCCAACCTGTGTCTTAATATAGAAGTTTTGCTATTGGATTATTCAGAAATTACAAACATAGGAAAAGAGATGCCAAACCCCAAAAGTTCTGGGATATACGTGCTTTTAAATTCATGAGTTCTCCATAAATTTACAATAAGCCCCAAACTTTTCAAAAGACCTGCTTTAGGTTCTTGATAATTGTCAGTGAAAGTTTGCTGGTGGTGTTTGGCTCCTGTTCTCTCAGCCATATGCAGACTCATGCAAGGAGACATTAAAACTGGTACCATCTGTGGCTGATAGTTTTTAGTCCTTAATTAGTCAAAGTTTATCCTTACGCTGAACACAACCAGTGTGTTTAGCAGACAGTGGGCCCACACATGTCAGCAAGAAGATTTCCTCTATCTATGCCATCATCCATGTCAGAAGAGTGGGAGAGGAGCTTTAAGAAGATGGTACAAATGACTGCAAAGAGAGACTTTTCCTTGTGGCATTCCAAGGACAAGGTTAACACAATCATTTTCATCTGTCCCATGAAAGATTAGCTTCTCTGTAACTTGTTAACATATAGTGCCACACTTGCATTTAATGCTATTGTAATACTTCAACTAAAACACATAGTTGGTGCGAACACATCTTGATGATATCTGTCATTCCCAGCACTGTCACAGAAGGGCTATAGGGTCTGGAAAATCAGTTTTTAACTTCTTCAGCCTTCTTTGAATTGTGATCAAGATCCATCTTGGGCTAGGATTCATGTAAACTGATTTTAGCTGGTCTTGACAGCTATTTTAGCAGGATTGCCAGCGATTCACCCCATCCTAAGGTAAGAGCCAGATGAGCTGTCTTTCTCTCTCCTCTGACTAGGTGACTAGTTTGGATTCAACCTTCTCCTTTCAAGCTTTGGTGCAGAGGTGCTTTACAATATTCTTTCTTGCTTCCACCTTAACTCTGTAAGGATTTCACTTCAGGTGTCTGGAGTTAAACACCAGGAGGGCAATCCTTAATGTCACAGATCCAGTTAATACATTTTTCTTGCACTGGTTGCATCTAGCTCTGTTCCAGGTGTATCAGCAGAGATGGGCCAGTGGTTTGCTCCAAGCACTTCTGTTGAGGGAAGGAGGTAACAGAGCATTTAGCTCTAATGCTAATCCTTTTGAAAGCTGGGGGATCATAGCCACAATCCTCAATGACGAGAGTACGAACTACCTCACACTTTCATGTTACTGACTGATAACTAGAGCAGAGCTGGCTCTAGTTTAGGAGGCAGATGCAAAGCAATTCTTCCAGATGGAAGCCAGAGTGAAGCAGGCAAGATGCCATCTGGAAAGAGAGGGCCCTTGCTGTGCAGATGCACATTACAAAAATGATAGAAATATAAAATTGGGGAGGAAAAATGGTGAACGGGGTAGTTCAGTGAGTATCTTGCTGCTGGCTCCTGCCTTTCCAAAGAGTTCATTGTTCACAGCAGCATGTAGCCTGGTAATACAGCCTGGAGTAAGAATCTGTTTCCATCTTTCTGGATTTAGTTGTCTATTTGGTTTTGGCCTGGTTTTCAGTTTTTTTAGTCCATGTTTATTTTGCAGTGTGGAGTTTAGACAGATTTTGCACCCATCTGAATGGGTGCAAAATGTTTCCAGGAGTTATTGCAAATGGTGAGAGGTTTGGACTCCTGCATTATCCAGCTTCACACACACCACTGTAATTTGCCCAGGAACTCAAAGGACAGACAGGAGGCTCTGCACAGTGGATAGGGGAAATTGCACTATGAAGCTAAAGAATGTGTTCTTACAAAGTGCTTTTCAGTTTGATAAGGAACATGTTCCTTCACAAGAATCTTACGGTATCAGAAACAAAGAATGAATAAGGAAAAGAAAGTGAGAAAGCAAGGATGGTCTGGTTGGTGAATATGGGAATCCCAAAAAGCAGCTCTCTCATTTTGTATATCCAAGGCATCTGCCAGGCTATTTCTATACTGGTATTTACAAAAGATTTAAAGGTCATCAAAGTTCACACCAGCAGCTTTTTGTAGTAGACTTTTCAGCTCAGCCACTGTCCCAAGCTGGGACGCTGCTCAATTATCACTATTTGCCTTGTCATTCCTCTCCAGAGTGTGATGGGAACTCATCTGCACATTATAGCCCTCTAGCTTGCCTTGCCAGGCAGATGGCCTCTGATTTATCTTGAAACGGCATCATTTATAGAGTATTAATTCATAACAATCTGAGGATTCTGGATGTGAATTCATTACAGACTGAGAAGAACAGTTTTCGGAGGCAGCTCTTCAGTGTAATCCTCACTGCAGATTCCTGAATACATTTCTGTTCATGAGCCATCAAATCTCAGACAGGCTACATCTGCCACATCATTTTTTTTTTTAAAACTTCTTGTCATGGGAACAAATGTGACAGAAGTGTGTGAAAAGCAGAGATAACAAATGAACTATTTCAGCTACTCTTCAAATATCCTAATGAATTTGAGACCACACATGGACAGAGCCAAAACTGCTTGGTTGTGTGTCATAGTCCATAGTGCCTTCACTTGTAACCAGGACTTACTTTAGGACCTTTTTTCTTTCAGTTGCCAGATCTCTGCTGTCTGAAAGCCAGCATGTCTAAAGGAGTTGCTGATCAGTGTCTGTGACTGTTCAGCAGAAAATATATGACAAATGTAGTGCCTTGTAACACCAATTCAGTGACTTACTATTAAACAGTCCAAAAAGAAAAACTTCAAAGCTCTGTCATATTGTTCTGCTGCCACTAGGACATCTCAGGGTAGGAAAGGCTGGGATAATGGCTAAAGTAGTTATGAGAAAGCTCTCACATTGGATTTTTTGATAGAGGAGAACTGGATTTATGGCTCCACAATGAATACATGTATTTCTCCCAGATGTACTGAGGCTTTGGTCTTGTCTTTTTTTTTTTTTTTAGAGGGAACTGTGACAATGTAGAGCTGACAACAGTTCTCTAAGGCACTAAGCCTCAGGAGCTTCACCCTTTTAGCTCCTCTGGGATAGAAAATCCAATGATTCTCCTATTCTTATCTCAGAAAAAGAGACTGCAAACTATGTGCTTCAGGAAAATTTCATGCAGCAGAGCTTACTGAACTTAAGAGGTAAAACTCAATTATATCAGCTCATAACCAGTAGTAAATATCCAGCTGTAGGAATATCAATTTAAATTAAGAGCAGGTTTAGATGTGGCTGCCCCATCCCTGGATGTGTCCAAGACCAGGCTGGATGGGCCTTTGATCAGCCAGGTCTAGTGGAAGGTGTCCCTGCCCTTGGCACAGGGATTGGAATGTGATGATCTTTAATGTCCCTTCCAATACAGACCATTCTATGATTCTATTCTATCACGCATCAAAAATCAGGATAAGAATGCTGGGGGAAAAGATCTTTGGCTTAAGCCCTGATGAATCTCAATATGAAGATACAGTCTAAAACACTTCTGTTTATTCATGCCCACCAAAGTAGCTGCCCATGGTTTTCACATGCAGCCTGAGAACTCTGCTTTTGTTTCAAACTAGTGTCTGCACTGCTGATGGATAAGGCACTGCAGAGAATGCACACAGTAATAAAAAGACAATGGAAATGAGCAAATATCACAGTCAGATAGTACTTTAAATGGGCAGATAATTGGTGGTGGGGCTCTGAGCTGGGAGATTAGAGGTCCCACTGACCAGCTGTGTGATGGTTTCCTGTTCCCACAGCAGTCTGTGTCAGCCCAGAGGTAGTGGAAACGAGACTTGGCAGCAGCTCACCAGCACTGTTCTACCCCGTGGAAGGATCTGCCTCCCGATGTGGCTTGGTGGGTGATAAGAAGGCAGCTGTTCACCTAAAAACTGTTTATGGTCTCTGACTTGGCACTCTGAGCACTGGACTGCATGTATAATCAGAGGCACCTCTTTGCTAGTAAGACTGTGGGACTTTGTTCCAACAAACAAAACTCGTCCTGGAGATTAGAATGAGGAGTTTGAAAGCAAAGTTCTCTCTCAATGGTGTTTCTAGGCTAGAAGAGAGAAGCTGAGAGCAGCAAATCAAATTTTCATCTTCTCTACTAAGCAGTATTAATGAGGGTCAAATGTCAATTGACTGCACCGTGCTTTGAATCAGACTGTTAGTGCTGGACTGACACCTGACAAACTGGAAAAAATGAGCAGCTTTGCAAATCTATTCTTTATATACTGGCAAAGATGAATACATCAATCAGGAATAAGATGGAAACAGCAATACAGAACTGAAAGCTGTCACAATACTGGCCAGATGTACATGAGTGATGAAAGAATAAACAAATCATTAAGTGAAACAGTTTCCTTCTGGTACCATTACTTATTTGAAGTACTGAAAAATGTAGACAGTCATTTGATGATTTTAAATTTTTGGTGTCTATATCATTCTGAATGTCCCATTTCAAAAGATGAGCAATAGTGTAGGAAAGTGTAGGAAATGTCCTACTGGATGCACAAACAGCCCAGTGCTCTCTATCTGTCAGGGACAGCAGGAGCTGCTATTTAGGAAGAACACAGGAGATGGTCACATCCTCCAGGCCATTCCCTGATTATCCCTGACACTCCCAGTTGCTGAGGTGAGGATGTCAGAGGGTGTGACTCTACCTGGTCCTCCAGGTATCCAAAGAAACACCTGCTCTGCAGGAATTTATCTTATCCCTTTGTCATCCTGCTCATGTTTAGTGCCCGCAAGTGCCTGGGGCAGGCAGTTCCAGTTGTCCATTGCTGAGGAGTTACTTTGATTTAGCTTTGCAGCCCTGTATTTACTTTAGTCACCTCTTCAGGAATTTTTCCTGTTCCAGCTGTCTTCTCTCCAAACTGAAAACATTCTTTTCAGTCTCATAAACAACTTCTTCCCCATGGCCATTTTATCTGCCCTTTTTCTCTACTCTACCTGCACTACTTCTTTCTTGAGTTGCAGAGACTGACATCCACAGTACCCAAAAGCATGAGCACCATCAGCTTTTATATAGCTGCACAGCGGTGCTCTCCTGGCTGCTCAACACCTTCCTAAGCAAAAAGCATTATCTAACAATCTGTTTAAGTTACTCAAGCCCCTGATTCTGTCTTATACACACAGATTTTACTGAGTTGAAGGAAGATTTCTCCAAGAGCTGCAAGGGATCTTCATCTCAGCAGTACGCTGCCTAAACTATCATCTTCAAAGGTGGTGACAAGCTGACAGTTTCCTAATCAGAGCCTAACTAAGAGCCTGACACATTAGCACTGGTGCCCCAAGGCGGGCAGAAGAGCTCTTTTGCAAGTGCTGCAAATTAAAACCAGCACGTGTCTGTAACATGAGCTAGTGATGTGCTGGGAAGGAGGTACCTGGCACTGACGACAGGCAGAGAGGATGTTCAGATCGGCGGGAAAAGGGGATGCTGGTTAAACTGGGCAGTGAACTCTGTGTGTGTGTGTGCTGTGAAGCATCTGTATCGAGTTTCCACCTTCTTCGTGTCTGTGACACGAATGAAATCTTGGTCAGTGGGAAGTTGACTTTTAGTGATAAAATTAGACTCTTTTATTTAGGTCATAAGGCAGTAGGGTTATGTTTTGAGAGGCATCAGAAATGATCTGACTGGGAGTTTGTATACAGCTTCATCTGCCATGTTTGTGAATGTCTACTTAAACCAGCAGTTTGAGACCCCCGGCCGTGAATTTGAAAGATGAGTTTAAGAATTCAAAAATTTAAAAGATTTAAAATGTAAAAATTTAAAAGATATTATTGCCTAATTTCAAAAAAAATTAAAATATTTAAAAAGTATTAAAAGAAAATAATATATAACAGTCTATATGTATTTCATAATCTAATCTAATATATAAAATAGCATAATATATAAATAATAAATAATTTTAAAGAATTTAAAAGATGTCATTGCCTAATTTTTCATTAATAGACTAACATTATCTTTTATTTTCTACTGACTAACTACATGTTAATTCCTTCAGAGCTTGCTTGTGAGAACAAGAGAACAAGCAACTCAGAGTAGAAAAATCCATATTCCACCAGCAGTCCTTATACTTTTACCAAGTGACCCTGTGAAAATTCTGAAAGTCATTTGTTGGGCTATTTGGTTCATTTGGTCTTTCTTAGCAAAGAATATGCATAACCTTCTATTGAAAGATCTTAAAAATGTTTGTCATATCATGTCAAGTGCTTCAAGACATGAGCTGGTGCAGAGCCTAAAAATAGCTACTTGGAGATGACTGGACTGGCCTAAAGCCAGGCTGGGATCAAGGAGGAATACATGTGACTTAAATTCACTTTTGCTCACTTGTGTCCTGAACTCTGACTGAAGACTGGATGAAATTAATTCAAATGATGCATCTATGTATGAAAAGGAGCAAGAATGAGAAGAGAGTGAAATTTTTACTCCAGATCCCCTGTTGTTTTCATCCCTGACTACAGCAGCACACTGGCCACATATTAGGCACTACAGAGTCTGTGAGACAAAGAAGTTGGCAGTCATTGAAGAAATGGGTGGAAGGTTGTTTCCCCAAACAGAGTGTAAGAGAAGGAGGTGGAGGGGTTGCTGCCTCCTCTTTCCCAAGCTCCACACAGGATCTGTTCTGCAGTTGAACCCTTTAAAGATAGCACCGTGTGTTCCTGAGCTAATTGGGCATCTGAGTCACGCGAATTGTTGGAATCACCATAGCGATAACAAATATCTCGGCTGGGACAAAATCATCTGGTTAAGACAGGCTGCCAGTTCCCCCTAAATAGATGCTTACTTAACGTTTGGGACTTGGAAATCTCTATGAATAGCAATTCTAATGAATGAAATGCCAAGTAACACTGTCTCCTTGTGAGGTTGGCTCTGACATTTCCAAGCGTAGCCTCTCTCCTGGGCCATCATTTTGCACCCACACTTGTCTGACAACTTGCTGAAGAAAGGCATCCAAACAGACAATGAAATGCCTGGATGATTTATGCAGGAGGGAAGTAAACAAAATATCACTGAGAATAAAACCTTTTCAAATGCAACCAAAAAAAGCAGTATCAGACAGTTCCAAGAACTGGAAAATTGCTTTTCTCACTGCTGCTTGGCTCATTTCAATTCACTGCTTTGGTATTAGATTTTTCTTAATGAGGTTTGACCAGACTTTGGTTTAAACATCTGAAAGTTCCACAATAATTGTTGCTAAGTGTTTGGTGCTCTTCATTTTTGGAGACTCAGCTCATCACCATGACACAGAGAGAGTGATTTACTCAGAAATCTGATGAGAATAAAGATGTTCAGCAAACTCAGTAGGGCAGGAGCTGCGAAAGTGTAAAGTTCTCTGTCCTGTTCCATCTCTCAGTTTTCAAAAATGATGATCACATTCGTGCCTACTACAGCTAGAAATTGTTTTGCCTGGAAAATTCTTCATACTGTTCCACTTCCACTCATAGTCTGATGTCCCCTCAAAAAAATCACCAGTTCCCAGTGTTAAGCTTTGTAAGTTTTCTCCTTTTGCCTTATTCCTTCATCCCCGTGGTGCCTCTCTCTTAATAACAAAATGCAAGACTGAAATGTAAAGGGTGCTTTGCACTGTTTTACCCAGACAGGATGTTGAGAAGCTCTGCCCAAAATCTGTGCTGAACTGTTCAAACAAGTGACACATTCATTAGACTCAGCTGAGCATGGGAGGAACATTGAAGATGATGTGCAAACTGTAAACAGGTCACCTTCTTCAAGATAAATGCAAGACATAATAAAATGCAATTCTTTTCACTCTTGTGGTCTAATTTATCTCTGCTTGGGGAAACAAGATTATTTTTTAGCAGTTCTGACTTTCTCACTTGTGGAAATATTTTTTGGGTTTTTTTTTTTTTTTGGGTCCCAGAGAGCTTATAATTTACAGATTGGGATTGTTCTATGTTACATAGAATGACATCTATGGCATAAGGAGAGCTGTGTCTTCCACTTGTGAAATGCAGTTCCTGATGAATGTACTGATTTCTTTATTGTGTGAGAAACTGGTAATACACTATGTGAAACTCTTTGAAAGGTGTTTCAAAGCTGTTTTCTTTTTCAGAAAATTCCCCCTCTACAGAACAGTTTCATCCAACCCAGCACTGAGCCAAGGCAAGTGAAGCAATTTAAAAGGTGGGCATCTCCAAAACACTAATCTTGTGAAAATGTAATTGCTTTGTTTTAAGAGTGCCTAATGATCCAAAAAATGGGTTGAAAGCTATCAAAGCTTTCAGATCTGTAGATGCTGACAGAGCAAATTTAAGAGTGGAAGAAACTTTGTTTTTAGTGTCTCCTTTTTCAGGCCTTTTCCTGAAAATCATTATTCATTAGACAATCCCAGGGAAGGGGCAATGCTCTAGAGAGCTTTACATCTAGATAGGCAAGACACGTGGCATAGAAAAGCAGAAGACACAGACATTTGAACGAGAGGCATCTTGCAATTAATAAGCAGATAAAAGCAGCAAAAAGCTTGTGGTTGTGCTGTGAACTGAGGAGAGCACCTGTTTGTCCTTACTCCCCTCCATCCTCCCTCCCTGTGCAGGGGGAAACGGGGCAGGAGCAGTGTTGGTCCTCCTAAGCCTTTTCCATGGAGGAGTCAGCAGATTTTCAGCCACAGGAGCAACACGTCCTCATGATGTCTCCTGTCTCCGGGCTGGAAAGGAGCCATCTGTTTGTTATACCACACACTGAGCCCGTGCTGTTGGCAATCTTCTGGTCTCCGATGAGCCAGCTAAGCCTTGCTCTGGGGATTGCACACAGTGGGGCATGAGGCTAATTCCCACACTGGAAGCTGGTGAAAACAGCTCCAAAGAAGATATGCAATACAAATCTGTATTAAAAACAGGCCTAGTACTGCGTAGAAACTAAAGAGAGACTCTTGAGGAGCAGCACGTACATGGGAATATGACATGATATGATATATGATATTCCCAGTGCATGGAGGCTCTAAGGAGAAGCATGTTGAGAGGATGCCACGTGAGAGCACGTACTCTGTGCTGAAGAGCTGGGGGGAGGAAGGAGAGGCAGCTCCAGAACATGGTGGGTGGGAAAGCTGATCCCAGCAGGGCAAGGACAGGCAAATTCATCTCAAGATACGGTCACTGCAACACTGACAAACCTTGATTTCACACGATGTCGCTTATTTCTCTGGGCATATGTAAACAACAACATTGCAATTGCAAGCAGGAAAAGCACGATCTCTCTTCAGATGAAGGAAATTGCAGATATGGGGGTGGAAGTGTCATCTGCACAGAGTGTTGAGGCTTCAGATTTAGTGACAGGTGATTCCTTATTCCCTACAAGCACTTCAAGCACTTAGCCTGTTTGCATTAGGCTCTGGGATTTTCTTCCCTGCTGGATTACTCCAGTCAATCACAGCATATCCTGGGACACTAACAGCTGACCACTAAGGTGCTCTGCAGGAGAGAAACATGGACCAGGGGTATTTCAGTTAACTAAAACTGGCATTAAATTCATGAAAATGCTGAAAAGAAAGTCTGTACTGACAAATTCTCATTTAACAGAGTCACTCTTCAAAAGGGCACTAATGCTAAAAGCTTTGAGAGTAAAATTATAGGAAGAAGATATCTCAAAACAAGATGTTGACTTGAACATAGAGCAGACCTCTCAAGTAGGTACAGGGAGACCTGGGGTCTTCTGTTCGTGCTCCAAGCTGTTAACTGCAGAAGACTTGTGGCTGAGATGTCAAACACACTCATTAACCCAGTGCTATGTATAGGCAAATACATTCTGACTCAGAAAAGCTTAAAAAGCCTTCCCAGCAGGGCATATTAGGAGACTAGCACTGATTGTGCCCAAGTTAAGTTAGGAAAATAAGCCTTTGTGCATCCTTATACACACCCCCATACATATGTATTAAAATGAAACTCAAATATAGATATTATATAGAGACTTCAAATGGAGTTTATTATTTACAAATGCATTTTAGAAATAAGAGAAGCAAATATTTGAGTATGTTTCCTGAAATTTCTTTGCCATTGGGTAGTGGCAGTGGATCAAGCTCTGGAAGGCCATAGGCACCTGGTGATCTGGGAGGTTGCACTGCCTGCACGTCATCCTCCCTTCCAGCATGTTTGGGGACACAACTTCACTGGCACTGGGGTACAGCTGCAGCACTAGAGATGGTTTGCACCTGGACAAATCCAAAGGCTGCTGGAGGAGCTGGGTCTGCCTACATCTGCCCATAGAGACATGCCAATAGATAGCAGGCACATTCTATTGGCAGGGACCAATGCCAACTCTCAAATATGGCACTACACAGAAATGCCCCAAAACATGCACTGGAGGGAAGACCAGTGTAAATCTTTATGATATGAATGTGTTGATTTATGCTTTGCTGCAAAGCAAAGTGTAGAGAGTGAAGCTGGAAGGTGGCAGAGCCCTGGAGAGAATTTTGGACTGAAAGAAACAGAGGCAGAGCATCAGGTGCATGAGCAGAGAGGGGGTGAGAGGGCCCTCATGACAGGGCTAGAGAGGAAATAGTAGATGACATGATGATGTCTGATGTGAAGAATGACCAAGAAGTCCAGACTGCAAAGGAGATTCAAGCAGATTCGTGCCCAGTGTTTGTAAATCTGACTAGACAAGGGTTGAACTAAGATGGCAAACCAACTGTAGTGTGTTTAGGGAAGTTGATCTGAAAGTCTTCCAAGAAACCCTCAGATGCTGCTGTGTGCAATGCATACAGGTGTATGTACTTTTCAGTTCCACTAAGAACTTCATACTTTGGCATTTTCATGGTCCACTCTAGTAAAATAAGTTTCATTTTAATGTTGGCCGTCTTCAAGTAACAGCACTGAAGTTTGTTCACCTAATTGTGATGACCGCAGAGTTGTAATTTCAAATTTTGAGTGGTATTATAACTGAGAAAGGAAGGTCTGGAGAACAGGTTCCTCTGCAGTCTGCTATTAAATACCTGCATGTGTGCTGGATTCAAGGAACATCCTTGGCATTAATACAGACATATAAAAGGAAGACTGTGTTTCTAAAGATCTCAAGAAGCCTTGAAGGTCAGATGAAAAGCTGAGCAAACAGACACTCTTTTAAAATTATCTTCTGATCTTCTTCAACTGTTGTGCTTTTTCTTCAGAATATTTACTTACTCTTTTAAATTAACCTTCTAATAAGAAAGATGATAGAGTGCAGAAATGTTAAAATATAAGGTGAAAGACATCAGCTTTTTAATTAACCACCTGTATGCTTACTTTGCTAAAGGTTACAGTTTGTCTCATGAACAAAAGTGCGTGAAGAAACCAAGAGATTGAGAATTTGTGCAGCTCATTAAGAGAAAACTTGAGCTCTGTTTTGAGCTCTGCTATTGATCTGCCACTTGATCTGGGATAAGTAATTTCATCTTTCTCTGTCACTGCTGGGTGTTGTTGTTTTTTTCCCTATATTTCTGCCACATCTGGCTATGCTGGATATTCCCCTGAGCAGTTTTTCGTGGTGTGAACGGCCCGTGCCGAGCAGTGTGAAGCCCTGGTCATGGGTCCTGTGCTAAAAAGGATGCTTAACTATTTAAAGCCTTAGCTGATCTGATGGCAGCTTGAGGCCAGTATGGGACTCAGTGCAGAGGGATCCTCGCTGGGAAAAGTGCTGCCTGGGGGGATCAGTATTCCTGACTCAAGTCTCCATAGCAGACACAGGGGCAATGCACAAAAGTGTGTGATGGTAAAAGGGCGAATTTCATTCTTGCTAGTGGTAAAGGATCACAAAGCAGCATGAAATGCTGAAACAACTGATTTCAGTGCAAAAGTCTTGATAAAAATACTCCTGCAAAACAGAGGGCTTGTGGTCTCTAATGAGTACAGATTTTGTCACACAAATAGACCTCACTGTGAGAGCAATTTCCTGCACTGCCAAAGGGGATCAGTGCACAGGGAGCAGCCTGTGCAGAGAGATCACCCTGGGATCGCAGAGTCACAGAATCACACACTGGGTCAGGTTGGAAGGGACCATAGTGGGTCATCTGGTCCCACCTCCCTGCTCAAATAGGGTAAACCCAGGGCACACGGAACAGGACTGCGTCTAGATGAGTCTGGAATATCCCCAGTGAAGGAGACTCCACACCCTCTGGGGTCAATCTGTTCCAGTTTTATCTCCACAATCAGATGATTAGGTGAAGCTGCAGTGGGAGCAGTAAGTAAGTATTCAGTGTTGTTCAAATAGGGCCAATATCTTTCATAAATTCACTGGATTGAACTGTGTTTGTATAAGCTCATATTTTACTACAGTGGAGGTGCACAGAGATAGCACTAGTTGTAATGTAGCTTTCCTTTTCAAATAAATCACTTGGACACAAATACTTGCTGAAGGAAATTGAATGTTGGAGGTCATAAATTTGTGGGCTTAGAAGTCAATGAAGTGCACTGAAGATCCCTTTTAAAAGAAAAATTGCTTTTCAGCCTATTTTTCCTGTCTTCCACTGCACTTCAGAAATTTATAACATAGTTCACACAGGTCAATCTCTATTGAGCATTAAAGTTATTTTTAAGTGAAAAATAACCTGCTATGAATGAGTCAGCAGGACTGCACTCTCTACACTTGTATTAGCAGGAGTTTTTATTTTGTGGAAATTCTTGACATTTTTCCTCCTAGTTTGGTGACCCAAACTTGCAGAGCTGAGCTATGTTTTTTTGTATTGCCATTGGTAATAAAGGTTAGATTATTCTCCCGGCTTCTGAGGAAAACCTTATTACAGGGCAGCTGTCACTGAGAGACAGTTTACATTCAATTTGTTAGATTATGCAATTGTCCTGGTTCTGACATAACTGCAGCATCATCTCAGCAACTGTAAACACAGAACTGCAGGAAACTCTGGGGAGGCAAAGGAAGAGAAATCACATCTTCAGGGGGAAAAATGAAATCTGGTCCATACCTCATGACATAAGACTGTATTTGCATTTAAAGCATTCTTAGAGTTTCTTTTTCTATTTCTTCATTGTTGACATTTATTGATGATCCTCATAGCCAGAACCTCTCATTGAGATGCTGAACAGAAGCAGAGAGGGAAAGCTCTATAGGTGAAATGGAGCTCTGTGTGTGTTAGTAACCCCACAGCAAAACCTAGGAGTCTCAGCCATAAATGGATGCACTAATTAATGACATGTTTTCAACCTCCTATTCATTTGTTTTCTTTATTTAGATCCTTAGCATTATTACCATTAAAAGGTTCATCAGGTCTGGTCAAAGTGCAAGTGGCTGGGAGGTGAATTCTGCTTTCCCGACAGCACTCTGACGCTCCTCCCTGCTGTGTAAGCAAGCTGCTGGATGCTACAAAGCTAGATGAGCTGCTGAGGACACTTGGAAGCCTGGGAATCATCCCAAAAAGTCACCATAATTGGTAACCTAACTGATATCCCTAACTGGACATGTTCTCCCTAAACCAGCAGAAACTTAGAGAAGAGGTAATTGGTTCATGCCCTGAAGAATATGAGTGAAAGAAGCGAGGGATCTACAGTGGGAAGGTGAAAGATGAAAAGCTACCTAAAATATTAGTCTGTCTAAACATGAGCTACAAGAATGTGGTCCTGAAGGTGTTCAAGAAATGACTGGACGTGGCACTCTGTGCTCTGGTCTGGTTCACAAGGTGGTGATCAGTCAAAGGTTGACTTGATGACCTTGTAAGTCTTCTCCAACCTAGAAGATTCTGTGATTCTGTGAAAACCATAGTTTGGGAGATCAACAGCCAGCTAAACGGCTTGTGGATTGGCTTTAAGTGTTGCAAACAAAAAGATCAATCAGCACAAAGAAATAAAAGACATTTTTCTTTTTTAAAAGCTGACTACTACACATACAAAAGTCAGGTTTGCTTGCGCACATAATTTTTTGAAAACCATATTTCAACATTCATGCAGAGTTATGTGATAGCAGGGCAGCCCTGTCCGTATTTGTCACACACCATATAATATCTTGTCCCAAAGAGATCTGCCCATTCTGTCTGATTTATAGTAAGCCCAGATTGCTCCATTTCCTGAACTCAACCATTTACGAGTACACCATAAAGCTGTATTGCTTCTGAGATGTGCCTATAACAAAAATGAAGACCCAGATGAAAACGGAAGTGAAATATGAGTGATACTCCATGAGCAACTTTTGGATAAATAGCCATTACGTACATGAAAGGTCCCCTGGCTGCCCAGACTCTGTGTATCAGGAGCTGAAAACAGTGCAACAACTGCTGCAAGAAGAGCTTAACTGGAAGAAAAATGAGGTGTTTATGATTTTCTATCCCTGGTAATTTTTACTGTGAAACATGATTGAAACTAGGAAGAATCACTTCTACCTTTTGTTATTCCTGAAAACAGTGTTTCTTCCTGAAAACCTGTATCAGGAGTAAGATAAAATCACTCAGTCTAAACAACTAATGGTCATTAGAAAAGGGAATAGTATTTGCTGTGTTTTATAATATCCCAGTTGAGACAAAGAAAAAGATAGCAAGCTGCAGAAATATATCCTGTATTACATAAAAGAGCCAAGAGATTAAAGGCTGACTGTGATCTCATTTGCTCAAGATTTAAATTGACGTCTCGCATTGATATCAGTGGCCTTAACCTGCATTTACAATGACAGAGAGGAATATTCGGTCATAAAATCTGAAGTCTGATGTGTTAAAGAGAAAAACTAAAAGCCACTCAATATCCTGCAACATGACAGTGTTTCCATTTAATCTTGACAAGTTTTTTATTCAGTTGGAGCCTCAATTTTGCAGTAGTAAACTGAAAATAAAACTTTTGTGAGTGTCTCAGTGCTGCTGAGAAACTCAGTACTTGTGAAAGGACTTGAAGGTCCAAATGATAGGAATTAGAGATAGATTTTTTTTAATTGATATTCTCTGCATGCAACATCAAAATATCAAAGTTTTCCTTCCCCTCTGATAGTTAGAGAGAAATATTTGAACACTTTTTCTCACTTAAGTGCATTTATGGTTCCCTGAAGGACCCCACTATCTCCAGTGACCAACTGAAACTACATGGAGTTGCTGATTGGCATTTCCAGTCTTAACTAGTGAAAATCAATTGTTGAATTTAACTACAGCACTGTTACTAAACAGACCTTCTGATCCAATTTCAAGGTCAATGCACATCAAGATTAATTAAACTGGTGTGGTGTGTTACCCATTGTTATTGAACCATCTGAACTATTCAAGAGGGCTCTGAGGACTCTGGCATGCACTGCAGCAATAGAAAAAAATGGAAAGAACACTAAGATGACCTCGAAAGCTCTTATTACTGCTTCCATTTCTGTCATTCATAAGTTGCTAACAATAATTTCCCAAGACACTTTCTTGATGAGGTTAAACTGGCTAAAATCAGCACTTGCCTTGAAGGAAGAGTCCACTTTTCTCCAGCCCCTGTTGTGCCTTCCAACATCCTCCTGCAAGTGAGACTGTGCTGGACCTCATGGGGAATATGGCCTAAGCTAAAGCAAAATGAGAAAGAACATAGATCCTACACTTTGGCTTCATGTTAAGTATGTAATTGCTTTTTTCTTCAAAATATCAAGATTAATTTTCATCTCTGCGCACTTTTAAGCCATGCAAAATCCTTAAACTTAGTAAATCTAGTAAAAGCTACTTGTTTTCATTGGTAGAAGAGAAATCAGCATCTGCAGCCACTGTGTAATTTAATTACAGGAGAACCGTGAGGTTTTTTAGTTATTCTATAAAATGACCTCCTGAAGCACATAAAAAAGAAAGTACCAGGAATGTGTAAATTAAGGTGAAAGACCCAGTGGGAGTCAATTCTCTTCTCCCACCTTCCTAGTTACACCCACTGAATGCAATACTAATAAGAGTCTCACTCCTTTCGCCTTGCTCCCACTGCCTCCAGCGAGATCTGGGTTTGGCCTGTTGTCTGACTCATTTGTATTGGATGGGATATGACATCATTTAATAATTGCTTGGCCCAGTGGGACTCACTTTTCCCATCCACTGGGATTGAATGCAAGGGCAGAATTGAACCCACTGTGTTGACTTTCCCCTCTATCAGCAAGTCAAAAAACATTCAGAGGGTAAATTATTCCTTTTCTTTATTAATAAGAATATAAGCAGCTCTTCTGTTGTGAAATATTCATTGAAAATTTCTTATAAATATTCATGTGTTAACAAATAAATTTTTTCCTTACGTACAACAGTGACACATAAGAAAATGAGAACACACACACACTCACAGAGCTACACTGTATTACAAACCACTGCTATTATGACATGCTGCAAATCTGGTTTCTTTCAGAAGACTTGAACACAGATCATGCCAGTAAGATGTCTCCTTTATGCACATCAATGTCTGTTTGTGGCACAACAGCACTTCCATGTTTTAATAATGTAAGTACTCCCAGTGTAAGCCCTTGAACTGTGTTTATTTCCTCAGTGTTTATGCAGTGATGCATTCATTCTTAGCAGTAGACTAAGTGCTCGCAATGACATTCTTAGTGCTGGAAATCAGAGCATTTATACCTGTTGTAGATTCAAAATTGCCTCCATTTTCTACAGCACCTTAGTACTAGAACAGACTTTTAGTGGGAATAAAAAAGTTTTATTTTAAATGATAGCTGCATGAGATGCTCACTGAAACTATGAAGAGTACAATTTATTTTCCTTCCTCTTTTGCCTGAAGCAGAGCTAACTTGATGGCAGTTCACTCTGAGGCTCTCACACAGCTGATTTCTGGGCTGGCTGTTCCCCAAGCCCAGCTCCAGTTTGCTGCCCCGAATTCAGGGGATTCAGTCAGCTCTTCAGTTTGGCCAGCAGCTGCCCTGCCTCTCCTGGGTCAGACTCAGGCATTCTCTTCTTTTTACCTTTGAGCCTCTTCAAACAGTTCCTGAATTTCCTTTGCTATGAGGAAAGGCTGAGAGAACTGGGATTGTTCAGCCTGGAGAAGCGAAGCTTCATGGTGATCTAATTATGGCCTTACAGTACTTGAAGGGAGCCCACAAGGACGATGGAGAGGAACTATTTAAAAGGGCCTGTGGCAGAAAAGTAGAGGAATAGCTTTGAACTGACAGAAAGCAGATTTAGATTGGATATTAGGAAGAAATTCTTCCCTGTGAGGGTGGTGAGGCCCTGGCACAGGTTGCCCAGAGAAGCTGTGGCTGCCCCATCCCTGGCAGTGTCCAAGGCAAGGCTGGATGGAGCCCTGAGCAATGTGGTCTAGTGGAAGGTGTCCCTGCCCATGGCAGGGGGGGTGGGAATAGATTACCTTTAAGGTCCCTCCCAACTCAAAGCATTCTATGATTCTATGACTGACGAGCTCCGTGTGCCCCAGCTTCTGTGTCTTGGAAATAGATCTATAACCTTTAGTATGTCATCAGATGAGTCATCTGAGATTTCAAAGGACACACACAGGACTGCCACGGAGATGTATATGAGGAGCCCCACACTGTAATTCCTGTTCTGAGGGCCAGCAACCCTGTGTAAGTCTCCATGAGCTAAACAAAACAAGGCAGATACCATCAAACCGAGAAACCTCACTTTGAAGAGAGCTGTTGAGTCAATAAACCTCTTTCCCTCACCCCTTTGCTTTCCATGTACTTAGCCAACACCAGCTGTGGCCCAATTAAACTCAACTGCTTACAGAAATGGATCTGTTGCAGACAAGTACACAATGGATTATGATTGTAATCACTTAAGAGGTCACAGCAGCTCAGTGCTTGTGTTTTCTGATTTCTGTATGAGACATAGGACAGGAGTTCTGACCCATTTTGAGTAGCTACAGACCCTCCAGCCCCCTGTTGTTTGTCAGGATGGGGAAGTACAACTTAGCTATGGTGTCAGTGAGTACATACTGACTCTTAAATCTGTCCCAAGGTACATGGCAGGTTGAGGAAGTGTGTGTGGGAGCAACTGACAAAGAGATCCCTACTCACAATATCAGTATGGTCATAACTCCAGGCTACTAACTGAAGCAAGCTAAGCCTTGAAATGATGGAAATACCTTGGTCTCATGCAGGTTTTCCTTGTGCAGTTTAAATCAGTGTCTCTCACAGCGAGGTCGCATGTGGGAGACATCTTTGTCTCTGCTGTTCTGCTGGACCAGCACCCTGCAGTGAGCATCCTCCTCCATGGGGACACTGCTTGCTCTCCAAAATGGCTCAGGGAATAAATTCTCCTGATGTGCAGGGTGTTTTACAACGGCATTTAATACTTTGCTCTTTGAGACATGCAATTGCTTTCTGTCGTGACTCAATCAATCCTGTCAGCTAAGATCTTACAGATTCCTTTTTCTTCTTTTGAGTTCTTTGCTGAAGATCTTTCTTTATTGGGCCTCCCTTGAGGCATTAGCCTATAATCTATAGTGCCATCTGCTTTGCTGGGCTATAAGCCAGGTCACTTTATTAAATCAGCATGGACTAATTTATGGCATTGTTTTCACTGAGTGACAGAACTGCACTGGGGGAGCAGAGACAAAGATGCTTTTGTGCAGGAGCAGAATAGAATGTGCATTTCAGTTCTCATAAATCTCAGCAACAAAAGGGGAAAAAATGGGCTTCCCCTTCTCTTGGAGTATTTTTGGTTTCAAATAATGCTGTGGTCTTCAAAATTACTGCTGTATGAGCAGCACTGTGGCAGGGACAGCCTTCAGAAGTGAAAAGACCAGTGGCACTTTTAGGATGTGGGGCTAAGGTGAGGATGAACATGTGAAAAGCTCCAGCAGAAAAGAGGAGGAGAATAAAAGAACCAGATAAAACGTCCCTTTTAGTAGAAACTTATTCCAATCTTTGTCTCTGTGCCTGGCCCTTTTAGCTAAATTTACTTGTGGTTGTTGCTACTTTGTCTGGAAAAGAAAATATGTAGCGACTGGTAGAGAAGGGACAGTTTATATCAGGTGGATATGCTTGAAGTTGGCTTGCTCAGCTGTCTGAAAGGCTGCAAGAAAAGAGCTGCATGATGTAACTATCCCAGTTCATGCTTTACATACACATAAAACCCATAAAAGGAGTATTATCTTCTACTTGGATCAGCAGCTAACGCCTTCTCTGTAACAAAACACTTGAAAGAGTTGAAAATTGCTTCCAAAGTCTTGTCAAGGTTTAATTAAATTTTGTTTTCCACCCTTTGGTTTATATTTTGCTCATTTTCACATTGGACAAAGGCTTATTTTTTTATTAGTTTTATTAAATTGGTTGCAGTCAATATTTACTAGGTCTCTGGGCATAGAGAGGCTGGAATATATAATTGTACTTGTTAGTGGCGTGAATACTGAACATTACACAGAAAGGGAGCAATGTTAAAAGAAATAATACAGGATAAAAGATACTCCATCAAATGGAAACAACACCACCACCACAATACTACTGCTACTACTTCTACTACTACTACTAAGGGAAGCAAAGTGATGCCTGGAAGCTGTCACATTTATTATATCTCAGAACAAAGCTGGAAAAGCACATAATTTAATTTTGCCAAATATTATTTAATATTGATCTATATCATTGAGTATAATACACACTAAACTACCTAGAATCTATTTAAGAAAATTCCAGGTAACATTTCTCTGAATGTGTAGGATTATAATGAGCAATCAGGTGAATAAACCAAACCAGTAACAACCAGACCAGTGTTTCCAGCCAATGAACCTGTTCTCAGCTGTCTAGTGACTGCGAAGTATCTTTTACAACGTGTTGGAAGAAGCCCGAGGGTTACAGGCAGCTTTATGGCATAAAGGCAGCAATAAAACGCCTTTTAACCTTTTATGAGCGACACAGATCATGAATGCACCTTACCCAGCTCACAAATGCACTAAATGCAGTCACTTGCTAAAATATGCAGGTTATTCCATGGAATTTTAATTCTGCAACAGTCACTTTTCTTCTCTGAGATTAACACCCCCCCATAACGATACAAACAAACAAATAAAGAAGGGAAGCGCTGGAGAACCTCCTTTGGTATGAAATGATGTTATTCTACTGAAATTAGTCTAATTGAACCTTGTTTTGCCCAGACAGAGGGATAGAAGACAGGACTATTAAAAAATGCAGTAACAACGTTTTCAGGTTGACTATAGAGACAGTTGAAGTTGAATAATTTTCCTGCTTAATGACAGTAGGTGATCGGATGCTATCAGCACATTGATGCAAGCTGGTTTTGACAGCTTTTGACAAAATTATGGTGTATATTTAAAAGTGATAATTATTCAAACAATAATTACATTATTTTGCATAAAGTTATAGTAAGAATTGTTGTTCACACAAGATTTCAGATGCATGGAAAATAGAAACAACTGTTGCATGTACCTCTTTTCACTCTTAATTCTCAAGGTCCCGGTGTCCTCAGACTATGAATGTGTTACAACACAAGACTACATCATCAGAAACTAAAAATGTTCCATCCACCTCCTTTAAAAACTAAAAGAATGAAAGAAACAGAAAATTGTTATGACTCAGAATCCTTGCAACTTCCTGTTCAGGATCAATGACATACAAAAGTAATGGCAAATAAGCCTTTCAGATAATTTCTGATCCATTTGAAGAGAGAAGACTGGTGTTTTCCAAAAGATAACACTGTTCCTGAGTTTCCCAAGGCAATGCAGAGCTCTGGGAAATGTATTGTGTAGTAGAGACTGAGGACATAATCTGCTCGATTACGCAGAGGGAAATGAAATAGGGAGTAGACGAGTATACAGACTGTTTGGAAAAAGCAACTCTCACAGTAACACTTTAATCTAGCAGGAGAAGGATCAATAATTGAATGTTTTCAATAATGTTTCAAATAGTTTTTGAATAATGTAACCAGGGATACAGAGGGTTCTTCTTAAAACTATGTCTTAGATGAATCAGAAGCTATTGTGCTAAACGAGACTATTCCTTCTTTTTTTTTTTTTTTTCTTTTTGAGGACCTGGGAATTACTGCGTCATACTGAGCAGTCTGGAGAGGTAAACATGCCCAGTGCCCTCTTCCAGAAACAGAGGGGAAGGGAAGAGGCAGGTGCTTGCAGCTCTTTGACAGGCAGTGCCCTGGAAGAAGCCTGGTTCTATATATAGTACCTGCACACAGTTTTCAGCTGCTCACACCTTGCAGCAGCAAAGAGGAGGAGAAGCTTTGGATTCAGTTCAGCTGCAGCTTTTTGAGATCAAAAAAAGAGGGAGTTTTTTATCTCTGAAGAAAAAACCTCCTTCAAGCACCACTCACTGCGATCATTGTCTGAAGCAGCTTCTCTGGGTAACCTGTGCCAGTGCCTCACCACTCTCACAATAAAGAATTTATTCCTAGTATCTAATCTAAACCTAGTCTTTTTCAGTTTGAAGCCATTCCCCCTTGTCCTGTCACTCCAGGTATTTGTAAAAGTCTCTCTCCATCTTCCTTGCAGGCTCCCTTCAGATACTGGAAGGCCACAATTAGATCACCCTGAAGCTTCTATTCTCCAGGTTGAACAATCCCAATTCTTTCAGCCTTTTCTCATAGGAGAGGTGCTCCTTCCCTCTAATCAACTTGGTGGCCTCCTCTGGACTTGCTCCAACACTTGCAACATACTGTGCTGGAGGCTCTTTCTGATGAACCACGTCCTAAACCATTTTCTTCCCCATCCATGGATATGCCTGCACAGCCCCATCCTTGTGCAGCACAGGCAGCTCACCCAGAGATCTGTTTGTCAGGCCTCATCATAAAGAAACTTCACTTACTTCCAAACCTTCCTTTAGGAAGGTTCTGTGCCAGAGCAGGATCTGCCTCTCTGTTAGAGACCCTCAAATACAGAGACACGCAAGGAACTTTGGACCTTTTGCCTTCTGAACCTTGAAAGTATGAAAACCTTCAGAGGTTGATCCATAAATAGCCCCTTGTCATTTAGTCAGCTGTGAATATTTCTGCTGTTATTACACAGATCTTGCAAGCTCAAGTGAGGGGCTAAAAAAATACTAAGCACAATGCCTTTTATTCCACTGTTATTCAATACACATCTCAGGAGAGGTGACTAAGAGGTGAATGAGAGATTTCAAAGTCTCTTAACTCTCTAATTTTGCACACAAAAAATAACTTCGGTGCAGAACATCATTTAGGAAACTGACTGAAACTCTTACAGGGAACAATTCGCTATTAAATTTTTTCCTCCTAGAGTGAATTTGCAAAAAAATAAGAGCAAACCAATAAATATGTTTGGTAGCTGCAAATACCTTAACCCTATGCAAACACGTTGTATCTTATGGTGCATTCTTGAGATATTTATTATGAAGAATAACACTACTCAGGCAATATGAGCTGTAGAGCTGTGGGAAGTTGAATTTTTTGTTACCCCTCACTGAGTGACTAGTTCTGGTTGTTAACACAAATTTTAAAATTAATTTACAAGTAAACACATTAGTACGTCTAAGTGTTTCTTCTGAATGTTTGCAAATTACAATTAATTCATTAAAATTATCTGTAGGATATATTTCTGTCCTAGGTAAAGATATGTAAAGTGCTTAAATCTAAAGTATTTAGAAGGTTATTTTGCAATATATTTTGGTCGATTTTCATAATAGCCCATCTTTCTCTGTACAAACACAGTGCACTTAGCTAAGGCACTGTTATATGCTATACAAAGCAGTCATGACACTGATTCTCTGGGCACTTGCCAATGTTTAAGTTGTGTGTACTACAGCAGGTATTGTAAGTAGATGGCAATTTAGTTCAGTCTGCAGTGCTGTCAGAGATTCATCCCTCTGTGACAAAAGAAAGGTATAAAGAGCTCTACCATTGTCCAGAGAAGAATAATACCCCATCAAATGCACAAATATAATTTTCTTTAACACCTCCTTCAGGCCACCTGCTTTTTGTAGACTATTTTCTCTATATAAGAACATAATTTTGTGAGCTTTCAGCTCAAATTGGCACAGCATTTTCTTGTGATGTTTACCCTTGGATATCTTGTTGAATAGCCATCTTTGATGGGTAAGCTCAGTTTTGATACATAAGTTTTAAAGAACACAAAAATGCTGCACTCGCTGAATGAAATAATTTAATGAATGAATGAATTCAATTTTCTCAGATCTCTGTATTTGAGCCACCAGTATGTTATATTCACAGCAGAACTTGCAAGTGCCTCCTGTCCTGTCCTGTCCTGTCCTGTCCTGTCCTGTCCTGTCCTGTCCTCTCCTCTTCTCTCCTCTCCTCTCCTCTCCTCATACTGGAATGTGTATGTCCTGTCATTAATATCTTTATTGAATGAACGTGTTTCTGAGTCAGTGTCACTTGAACAGTGCAAAATTAGGAGCTTAACCTGAGAAGCAGCTTCAGGGTCTCCACACTCACTCCCACATGTCAATGTGAGCTAAAAAAAAATGTTTATTTTGTAGCAAAAGGCATGGAAGAAGCTCAAATATTTCAGCATGGGATGCAGCAGGATATGATAATTTTAACAGGTACTAAAATGAAGTTGTCAGGGTGAGTTGTGGCAGCTCCTCTTTGGTGCATGTTGACCTGGCCTTGTCAGTGTCACTGAAAATATTTCACGGCTACTGGTTGGGTACAAAAAGATAAATCGTCAGCAATCCCAGTTCAGAATATTGTACTGCTACAGCATTTCATTTCCCAGCAATACATTTGGACACACAGGTTATTGCTCCTTTTCTTTTATATTCCCTCCCCCCACACACTTTTTTGTTCCTTAAAGTTTTTAATGAATAGTTTCTTTTCCAGAATTCATTTTCCCTGAAGGCTTAATATTGTGCTGCTCTCAGGATTAGGAAGAAGGTGATCTTAATTTAGGACTCCCATTTATTTCCTACAATGCTACCGTATTTATTAGTGCTGGAGAATAGAGTGAAGCAGGCTGAACATGGTAAATAGCACCTTAAAGATTGTTTTGTTCAACTTGGTGTATGATAAAACTATAATGGCAATGAATTGTTTCCTCCCTAGCTTCAAGTTTTTCCACATATTTAGGGAATTAGTTTTTCTTCTGGACCTTATTTTTCTCTTACACAGGCTGCATTTCTCAGGAAGCATAAGAAAGAGGATTATGGATAATGGATGTCCTCAGGGGCCCATTGCAGGAAAATGCTTCAGGAACTGAAAAGCCAACTATGATGATGGCCTTCATTTCTATGGTCTTTGGTGGTAACGCTTGGGCTTTTGTTACAATTCTGATATATTTTTCATTTGAATATAGATATCATTTTGCACTGCTGTTAAGTCTTTTCCTTTGATCAAGGGAGCTCATCCTTACAACACCGTGCTTATACTCACTCAGGCTGAGCTCCTGAGGGTTCAAATCTTTTGTAGGATGGCAGAAAGTAGCCAGGCTGTGAGAAGAGGCTTCCTTTAAAAAGCATGAGATTATTTCCTTTTCAAAATTATTCACAAAAAAAAAAGTATTTAATATATATTTTTATTTTCAGATGATTTAGTTCCTTTTGCAAAGTGAAGCTAACAAACAGAGGCACTGATGGAAACAAAAGGCAGTGATTTGTCACTGACAGTTCATTGTTAATTAGAATCCTATTTGGTCTGAAAGACTGAGGGGAGAGCAAAGAGGGCTGATATGATGAAAACCCAAAAGTGAATGTAGAAAAATATATCACAACGCCCACGTGCAGCCAAGGCAGCAGGAGCAAGAAGCATCCTCCGGTTGCGCAGGCGAGGAGCAGCCAGTGACCACACAGACAGATGCAGACAGACAAGTCTATTTTAGGCCTGAGCTCTGGAAATTCGGGGTAACAGGTCTGCCTTTGCCTTCCGCCTCCTGCACCACATCACTGCTGTGGGTGTGGAATCCACCTCCACTTGTGGAAGCCCCAGGGATCAGCCAGGGAGGGGTAATGAGCCAGAACAAAGCCCCTTGTTATGCAGTTCCACGAGGAGAAGGGGAAAAAACCAAAGGCAACCTCCATAACCCAACCCAAGTATTTGACTTGTCAGCTGAAAGTGGTTCATTTTGTAAGAAAGGGTTCATTTTGTCATAAGAGGAGTAATTTTTACAGTGAGAATAGTGTGATTGTATGTTGGGCTTTCAACGGAGTGGATGAGGGTCTAAATGGAGGAGACAGGGAATGGGTAACCTCAAAAAATCTGATTGTGCCCAAGAGACAGGTGAGCAAAGTATTATCTACATTAGTGGCTGGACAGCTCCACTACTCAGCAACTTACAGCAACAGGCAGTTCAGGGAAAAGGCCCCTATGTCACAAATGGATAACTGTGGCACAAATTAAACATCTTGCCCAGATGCAGCCCCTGATCAGGACCTGTAAGTTCACCAGGAATCACACTTGTCCTTGCCCTCATATATCTGTAATCCTAAGCACGTGTTTTTAGGTGCTATCTTTTTAGCTGGAGCTGATGCAGAGCTAAGGAGTAGACAAACTGTTCTGTCTCACAGGGAGATTTGTTGTTCTTATGCTGCTTTTTCTGTTAAGATGAAAGAAAAGTCCCTTATTAATAAAATCCAACTTGTTTGGATGCAAAAGAACATAATGGAAGAGTCCAGAGTAAATGCTATGGACCAAAGTGGAAGCCTACAGATAATCTAATTATTCGAAGTTTGGCCAAAGTCTAAATTAGTGATGATGAAATTTAGCAGGTTCTGAATTATTACTTGAACAGCAGCTAGAAAAATAGTACAATATCATCTCTTGTCGTCTTTGATTAGCTATCACATTGAAATATCAGAAAAAGACAGATAGAGAAGGGGAAGGTCATGGCAACACGGCAAAAGGTGAAGGCATCATGGGGCAGAGGGAGTCCTTCATGTAACCTTGCTTCCAGGATTACTTATATATATATTTCTTGGGGTTTTTACTTCCCTCAAGCATTAAAATTGCATAAGCTGTCCCAGAATAGGACAGTTTCTGGGTAGGGTAGGGTACCAGAACCAGTAATCCTCTCAATCCAAAAGATGTGAGCTCCACAATCAGGCAACATCCAGCTGCCTCCACACCAAAGCAAGCTATAACTTCTTTAGATTTTCTGAATATCCTGCAAACAGTGCTCAAATCGGTCTCTAACCTAAAGTCCCACACAGTGACTGTATCAAAACTGGGATCCAGCTCTCCAAAGCACCAATCAAGCATCTTAACCACATAAACATTCTTTTTTCTCATGTGCCAATAAGCATTTCCCCTTGTACAGAGGTGTATTTAAGAATCACCAGGGTGACTCTATAGTATTAACAAAGTTGCTATGGTAATTTCATAATTAAACATCACTGTAAATTCCCTGCCATGATCCTCACACAAATGAATAGTTTTTTGAAGTGCGTTTTCATTTAAGGCTTTAATTTATGCTTTCACTATATCACTCCAGCTGTAAGAAGGATTTCTGTGACACATGGAGTGAGAACTATTGCTGCAGGTCCCTCCCTCCCTCACGATGAATGAACACCAGGACCCCTGGATCTGTCCCAGCGGGAAGGTGCGTGGTACAGTGGGTGTGGGATCACGATGTGACTGGGGAAGGTATGACTCGATTCTTGTCCAAAAGCAGAGCTGACCACCTTTCAACACTGCTGATGAACACCCTGACTAGATAACTAGAAAATCAAGTGTGTCTACAGGCTGGGAGGGTCAAGAGTGTTGCAGTTGCACCTCATGGCCCTGGATGACTCAGCTTCAACAATCAGTATTAGCCATATGCAACCGCTGGCCTCAGGCTCTCAGCTCTGACAGACAGGGCTCTGGTTGCTGCACCAAACAGGCAAAACAGTGACAGTGCCTTGAACTCACAGAATCACAGGATGGGTCAGTGGGTGAGTGGTCCAACCACCCTGCTTAAGCAGGGTCATCCCAGAGCACATGGCACAGGATTGTGTCCAGACAGCTCTTGAATCTCTCCAGTGAGGGAGACTCCACACTCTCTCTGGGCAACCTGGTCCAGTGCTGTCACTGCACAGAAAAGAAGTTCTTCCTCCTGTTCGGGTGGAACTTCCTGTGCATCAGTTTCTGCCTGTTGCCTCTAACTCCTTTCAATGTTTTTGATGATTGCTGCTTTGCTTCTCTTACATCCCACCACCCTTAACTGGTATCAATTCTGAGTAAGTTCATTTTCACATCTCTTATCCCTTTTTTGTCTTTTTTCTTTTCTTTTTTATTTTTTTTCTGTCATTTCAATTGGAAATCAGCTGTCCCTCAGCCTGCAGCATCCCTTTCTCTAGATCACATCAGAGTTTCAGTCCAGTATTTCCCTGCTTCCTCCTGTGAGGCTCCTCATGCTTTAGAAGAATTCACCAGTGTCCACACAACTACATCACTGTTTTAAAGTCTCTCAGTTGCTGGGATGCTCTAAAAAACTTTACCAAATTAGGTACCAAGATTACTACATATCTGACAGATGAGCACAGGCTCAACCTTAACTGTGCCCATTATCTGTTAAGATAAAGGGACATAATTTTTTCCTCTTTGCACTAAATAAGAGCAGATTTTCTGAGCAAGAAGCTCAAGCATGTGCACAAAGGAAAGAAAGACAGGTTCTTCCTACAGAGAAGTTGCAAAAGATAGGAAAAGAAACCAATTTGCATGAACTGACTTCTACACAAATGTATCAATTAAATTATGAGTGAAGGAGTTTCTGAATGGATGATTTTATGGAAATATAAAACTACCATCCTTCTGCCTTTGCAATATTAGCAAGAAGGAACTACTTTAAATGCAAACAACTTCTAAAAGGACAAAAAGGAGGCAAAGTATTCTTATGTTTTAATTAAATATTTTATACTACTACCACTGTGTATTGCCACTTTTTTATTGTCCTACATGTGTTGCAGCCCTTAAAACTCTAGTGAAAATCTCATGCACTTTTTATAATCTGAGGACATGAGACCTTCAATAACCTCCCTGCTCCGTGGGAAGGTTTCAGCACAGGCTTTTTGTTTGTTCCACAAGGGAAGAGCAGTCAGAAATGCTGATCTTGAATTGAGTTTCAAATCAAAGTTGGCCTTTCTTCTTCCATCAGACTCACAATCAGGGGTACTTAAAACTAGTATGAGTATGAGCAGAAGTGCCTCTAAATTCAAGCAGGCTGAGAAGGGAGTGGGTTTGAGCAGCCACCAATATTCAGTATTGTCCAATGTAAACTATTACATATAAATCTGCCTTTAAAGGCAAGGTTAAAGCGTGAATCAGAGTAGTGAAACTGTGTGTTGATCACTCCTACATTGAGATTCCAAGAGCTGTGAGACTCAGTTACTTTACTTTTGAATCCCTATACCAAACCAAGAAAACTTTCTCAGCTTAAGAAGAAAGCATTGTGAAAGTCTGAAAACTGACAAACATAGCTTGTCATTACACTCCACAGCTGCACGAGGTAAATGTGCACTATATGCAAAGGCTTTGCAGTATCTGAGTGTTCGAGTCCTTCATCTTCGTTATTAGTGATAATAGATAAGTAAATCAGAATGAACTGGGGGAGACTTTGGAGAATTGTGGAAGTCAACTCACCTTTCCTGGAGAAGAGGGTGAAATAGCTGTGTTTTCTGTCTGTGTAACATTACTTGCAAAATATGTATGTCTAGAATCACATCTCTTAAATACTTACAGCATAATTCACACATATGTGGTACTTCTGCCATGGCTTGTACCTGTCAGCTCCAGGGTACCCAGTGAGATGGCACATGCAGAATCATATTTTCATTGAATTGATATATTTGTAAAAATATTTTGACAAAACCTTGCTCTGGTGCAGTTCAGCCTTATTCCCTTCAGGACTATCAAACATGCTTCTGCATGATCTGAGAAAAGGAGGATCTTGTTTCTCTCTTCAGCTACCTGACAGAATTGTGCTGGTAGCTGCTGATTTAAGGAAAAAGTCCTTGAGTTTTTCTCTCAAAGTACCACTTAGTAACCTGGGATCATTTCACTGTCCACTTGTGTACAAGCATTGGAGAGAGGAATGAAGTTGAATAGGGTTTTCAGGCAGAAGAGCCTAAATATCCCTAAATAGGGTTATAAATAGTGGATATAAATGTCCCCAAACCTGGATATTTGGCATTTGACCTGCTGACTAAATATGATTCAGCTCGTACAACTGTGCTGGGGCTCCTCTTTCCCATCATCTGGGTTTCTCTCCTGCAGGCTCCCTGGGAAGCTCGAGGAATGCATTTTGCATCCAACTGCACTTTGTCCTCAGGACCTCAGCCACTGAATAAAGGCTGGAGAACACCTTGGGTGGTGCTTTTGAGCAGTAGTACTGCTGTTGACAGCTGCAGGCAGTTTAAAACATACAGCTACCAACCAGAGACATATATAATATTTACAACATTCGTAATTAAGTCAGTGATGGAGTTAAATTTCCCCTAAAAGTTTGTTTCATAATAACTCTCCAGTTGGCAGCACTGCACCTTCCCAAATTTTTTACCATCTGAAAAAAGAAATAGTTGGCAGAGGAATAGCATGACCTTCAAATATTTCCAGAGGCTTGCAATCACGTAACAGAAGTGTGCAAGGGTTCAGCAAATCTGCTGCTGCCTGTCTCCTGCTGTGATGCAGTTTCTCTAATCAAGTATAATTACATGAAAAAAAGAAACAGCAATACAATACTGTACACATAGAAATAGTAATCAGGGTGGCAGCAAAGTCACTTTTATGCAGAGGTTTATATCACAGGCAGCACTGAATACAAGCTGTTGTTCACATGAATAATGTTGTTCATGGAAACAAGCCACTATTTCTTCTGAGATTACCTGCCTGAGGAAGGATCTGCAGAATCAAGTCTGTGAACATGGAGAGACACCTGGTTCTGTCACAAATGCAATTTTCACATTGTGACTATTGTTTTAGACCAAGTGACATTAAGATTTTAATTTATTTGCTTCTTTTTAATTAGGTGACATTTGCTAGATGAGCTGCAGGAAAACTTGTACCATTGTTGGTGGTTTGTTCTGGTTCCAGATGAATTCCCCGGCAACTGAAAAAGAAAGAAGAGTTTAGATGAACACAAATGCAACTGGGTATTTTTGGCATAATTTATTTTTCTTCAGGTTTGCTAATAATACCAATTTACAATAATAAATATTTTAATGTAGTCGAGGCTTTAATCATCACCTTCATTCTCATTTCATGTAAGCTGTGACATTCAAATAATGCTCATGATTTAATGGCATGATTCTGAATCTACGCTGACACTCCCAAGTAAAATAGGTCTATTTCAATAAGACTAAAACATATTTCTCTTTCCCAGTTAAGCCCCACTGGACAGAAAATTTAATTTGCTTTAGGAGGTGTAATTTCTGAAACTTTCCTTTCTTTCCCAGTTATGTGTGCAACCCAAAAAAAATCTCAGTGCTCAGTAAATTTTCTGTATTAATAATGATTTCTTTGTTTCACAAGTTGGATTACTTTTTCTTTTTGTTATGGGTAACCAGAGAAATCCTTACACAGAAAGCAAAAGGTTAAAAATAAAGGATAATAAAATAAAAAATGAAGGTTTATAGAAATATATTTAAGATGAAGATTTCTAGGACTATATTTCTGTTTAATAGAGTAGGAAAACAGCCCACTAGATGTTTATTTTTTTTAATCAGTGTAGCTTTAAAAGAAATGAGATAAATTAAGCGATTTTAATTAAGCTCATCTCATTTTCATATTCCTGCTTCTCACCCACACTATGATGGAAGGTCAGAAAAGTAATTGCAGAGGAAAACTGCACTGCAGGAACAAATTCTAATTATTGCAAAGGAAAAGTTTAAATATTTTATGTTTAAATACACTAAATTTTTTTCCTTTTCTGATTAATTTTGAGAGTAATTTCTTACTCCCGTTCCTCTCTGGTTTTCCCCTGAGGCAGTTTATGTTGATAGATGGCACATAGAGGATAACAGCAAAATGAAAACAAACTGTGGGGTGCTGACAAACACAACATTATCAATATTGACAGATTGCTCCTGGGACTAACAGTCCCATTCCTCACAGCCTGGAGGGCACGGGCAGCTTTTATCCCAGCTGTCCCCCAGGACTGGGATAACTGAGCTGAGCTGGGCCTGCCCAGGGATGTGCAGCCTCAAAATCCCACTTTTCACACCAGTTGCACGACCCTACAGAGTGATGTATGGACACAGATCTCTGCAGGGAAATGACCTCCTGGTATTCCACAAGCATTTAGCTCCAGGGATAAATACATATGAATTAACCGGACTTTATTTTTTTTTCTGTATTGATGAGGTAGTTTTAATATGGTTGCATTATTACAAAATACTATTACATTTTTATTTTTACTATTACTACAGCCTGTACATAAGGCTGTCTGAGCTAGTACTTCATTTCATAGCTCCCATAACAGTGTGAAATAGTGGCTGAAATCATAGTGTGTGATTGCCAATGACCGACAGCTTTGGTTTTTAATGGAGCTATCAAAGAAGAAGGGCACTATCTATCAGTCTGCCCCTAAAGGAAACTAACAGAGGAACTCAAATCCCTTCATTTTCTGTGAGTCCAACATGTTGGGAAACCTGACAGAATTGTCATGGACTTTCGTAGATCATGGTACTGAAGAAATCATTCCTTTGTTTTGCCTCATATACCTCTTGACTAATTTTTTTCCCCTCATAAAACTGTGATTTTAAGGAGAACTCTCAAATAAATATCCAGGTGTTTAATTGAGTAGGTTTTTGCAGAAGGGTCAGAAAAAACTACCAAGGAATAGCAGCAACGAGCTTGAGGTGATGTACGTCAGCAGTGATGAATAAACTTTGCTCAGAAACATCAATGAAATTACACAGAAAACAGCAGAGCAGCTGCCAAGAGTTCAGGGGGACCAGTTCAAATAGCGAGACCAGGCATCAGCTCTGCAAGAGCATCCAGCACCTGTACGAGGTCTGCAGTCACTCTCTTTGAGGTTAGTGTTGTTCCCTGGTGAACTCACTTTGACTCAGCTCTTCCCCCTTCATTAGCATTAATTCCTGCTCAGATATGTCAGGTAATGTCACTGTCATGCACACTTGGCAATGCATGGAAAAGGATGTCCTCCACACCACTAAATAAACAGCCCATGAGCATGGCATTCTGTGTAAGAAGAACTGGCTGCACTTCCTTCCCTTCTTCCTTTCTATCAAAAAGTGAGGAATCTTTATTTTTATGTCTCCCACATGCAGGAGACTTTTCAAAATCTAGTACACAGTATAAACTAGTTTAAACGCACACAGAATAGTAAAAAGCCCCCTGCCTTGCAGGCATTTACTCTCTGAGGCAAAACATTTGAGGTAAAGGGACTGTTCTGCATGCAAGGAGTATCTCCCTTTGCACCTACAGCACACAGAATGCCATGAGCCCTCAACATGTCTCAAGGCTACATTGTCCTTTGGACTTGGTCCTTCCTGGCCAGCTCAGTAGTTCAAGGAACACCTGAAACAGGAAAGAGCAGCGATCCCATGCCACCCCAAACAGAGCTGCTCTTTCTGTAACCTAAAAAGACTTCAAAACCATTGAGAGGTTTGGAAAATTAAGACAGGCATTCCAGCCATCCCTCACACAGTCAGGTCTTTTCAAATCTCTTTTTCTTGAGCTCAGGAAAGAGCACAAGCCTTAACCAGTTTGTCAGTTTGTGTCACAACAAGCCAATTTACTCGATGAGGCATCCAGGGCTTTAATATGTACTTGACTGGCAGTTTCAATCCCAGCGTCTTTTACTGGCCAGCAAGCGGAAATCGGATGGTGTAAGAAGCCCAGAGTGTTGGCAAGTTTTGCAGCAAGCTGTGTTTGCATTAGTGAGTGTAAATAGGTCTCTGGGAAGAGGCATCAAACATCATGCTTGTGGTTTTTCCCTCTGTGCTTGCAATTAGCTGGGAGGGGAGCACAGATGTTTTGCAAAGAACTCCTATCAACTTTAAAGATGCAAAATTGTTAGGGTGGCTCTAATTAATTTTCTGCATCAGTTTAAATGACATCTTTATATTGTAGCACTGTGCAGGATGCTCTGAAGTGTCTGAATCAAAATTTATCACTGAATTTTGCTGCATGAAAGGAATTTGGCCTGCTCTGATGAGCACGTATATGAAGGATATTGTTTGGTTGAGTCCCCAGATAAAAAATACTTTTCATAAGACATTGCTGTGAAGTCTGGCTGGTTTTTGATATTTATTTTGTAATTTATCCTAATTTATTTTCATTGTGCTGCTGGAAGACAGGGTGTTTTCACAGGCCCCATCACATCTGTAGTGTTTACAGGAGCGTATTACCCAAATCTAATGTGTTTGGCCTCAGTAAAACAGAACAAAAGTGTCTTAATCTCTCTTCAGCCTAGTGCTTGATGTTACCTGGCGAGCAGCTCTGGAGGAAGAACACCTTGGAGTGCAAGGCTTGCAATATCGAATGTTTAAAGATTGGACTTGATAATCTTGGAGGTCTAACCAACCTAAATGATTCTGTGATTCTGTGGAGGAAATAATTACCTTGCCTAATTAACAAAGAAATTATTATGTTGATCTACAAGTGGTTTGTTTTCCCCTTAACTGCCCATCTGGTTATAGAAGAAGAAATGATCCTTTGTATGTTGGAATATTTGGGTTATGTTGAAATGCCTGGCATCTTGACAGGCAAGTTTGATGCTGAGGTTGTAATAATTGATACTGGCCAGGTACTTGTTGCAAGAACGCATATAGTGAAATATAGTTTGCTTATTACAAGGTTTTTAAGTAGCAGCTTGCAGTCTCGCAGGAATGCATGGACTACCTTTAGAACATAGCAGAGACTAAGGAAGGAAAAGAAACAGCATACTAATATTTGCTGGGCCAGATTCCATATCTTTAGAGGTCCAAGATGCTGTGGTTTGCAAGACTAAGATTACACACTGTAATGAGGGACTCACTTTCTTCAGAAGTGTTTAGGAAAACAGATCCATGAAGTTGGTGAAGTAATTACAGACTGTTTACATATTTTTAATTGCACTTCTGGCATTTGTAAATTGAAATGTGTAGCTCTTCTAACTTAGTATTCAGTATTCAAAGGGTGATATATCCATCTTGAAAAAGTGTGATAACCCTTTTTTTTTGTAGTAAGCTCCCATCACGTAATTCAAACATGACTAAGCAACATCTTTTTTGCTACAAAGCTGAGGGAGGATGTGGGAGCAAGATGAGGGTACTATCACACTCTTGGCAATACAGCTTTTAATTGAAACAGAAATCCAGGGGTTAATGGAGGAGGTTTATATAAATAACATAGATAAATGCTCTTGTTCTTAAAATGCCACAAAGTTTCACTTGAGGTGATCCTTGAAAATCAAGAGAAAAATAGCAGCGGCTGTTTTGCCTGGAGCTGGAAAGTCAGTGTTCCGAAAAAAGTGTCAGGGAAAACGAGGGGAAGAAAGAGGGAGGTGGAGAGAGGGAAAACTGCAGTCCCACTGCTTTGGAGCCTGCAGTGCAAGCTCTCCCAAAGCCAGCACTGTGCGTGGCTACCCAAAAAAAGCTTTGCAGGGGATTGCTAGCAAGAATAGCAGAATATTTCCGTGTGTGTGGATCCAAATAGGAAGTCATTTGATGCCCCTGTGCAGGCAGCCTTGCTGGGCAAGCCTTGGAGGGCTCTGGAGCAGCTTTGAAGCAGCCACGCTTGACTGCTTTGCAAGTTCATTAGGTAAAGGACGCTGCAAGAATAGTCAATGCAAAGACTCTTGCAGCTGAGGTCTGCTTTGAGCCAAATGCATTGCTAAGGATGCAAAATTTAGGTTCTCCAATGCAGGAGAAAACCAGGCATGAGAACTGCTGTGTATGGGTCACTGCCCTGGGGATGCCGTGTGGTCTGAGCTGTGAGTGACAGAATAACCTGCTGTACTTTCTGTTTGAACCATTGGGTCAAAGCAGAAGAGTTCTCAGGGACTGGCAGTGCTGGGGTTTAACTGTGCTGCAGCCCTGCATTAACTTGTGCCTCCTGTCGTGGGGAGAGAGACAGCAAAGACACTGAGATGCTGCAAAAAAAGGTCTTTGACATTCCTCTGTGAAAGGGTCTGATGAGGAGGGTACAGTGCTATCTTTTAAGGCAAGCAAAAGCTATGAAACTTTGGTTATTATGGGAGGAGGACAGTATTTTTCACCCTGTTTTTATTGCTCTTCGTTTCATCAAAATAAGGTGAGTTAATATATATTTTTTTGTCAAAGATTGGGATGACCATGCTCATTCTGAGGATGAAAAATCTGCTCAGCAGTTACCACTGCATAGACAAAAGGGATGAAAGACTGAAAGCTTTTGCAGCAGAAATCTTTGCAGCAGTTTTTTGTTTTCAAGTTAATTCATGCTAAAGACCTTGAAGAAAAGAATTCTTCTCTGCAGTGCTCACTTTCCCGTGCACTAGAGTTGAATCAGGAAGTTGATTTTTCAGGCAGTCCTTGCTTTGCCTTCCAGCATGGAACCAGCACTGCCCATGCCCCGGGATCTGCTGAGCAGCACTGCCTGGTGCAGATTTAAAAAGCACCCTTTGTGATCAGGTTTCTCTAAAAGAAGAAATGACAGCGTAGTGAGTTGGGAATTCTTGTTCAGGAATACAGGAATATGGAGAATCACAGCTTATAAATTAGGGCCAATTAAAACACGGCAAGGCTTTTGTCCTCAGCCTCAGTGCTCACTGAAATGCCAAGAGATGGGCTTTTGGCTGACACATTCCCAGCAACTTCTAGGAATTACTGCTGGACCTGAGCTTTTCTGGGTTAAGGGAACAATCGTTGGCTTCAGTGAAAAAAAGACAGACACGAACCACCAGGAACACTACACAGTTTTAGCCTTTTGCCCTTTAGCTGGTCAAATAGGACAGTGACTGAAGAATGTGGAGGAAGCACAGTCTGTAACACTGAGGTAATAAATCTGTGCTCAGAGACATTCTGGAAGGTCCCAGAAAATTCCCAATGTTATCATGGCTTTGAGAAGACTTGTCTGGTAATTTGTGAGGTCCCAGACAAAAACCTGGCTTGAATCTGCAATCACTGCTATTTGCACAGCTGTAAGTGCATATTCCAGCAGACACCACAGCTGGATTCCCTCCTAACCCTGAAGTTTCTCTTCAAACTTGTTCTAATCCACAGAATCCTTAAAATGCACTAGCATTCCTTGGGACTTTGGAATTCTGCACTGGCAGACACCCATGACTTGTGTTTTCAGTAACATACTTTTCACTATGGTATTCATAGGTCTCTGGACAAACTCTTGGAACTCTTGGGCCCTCAAACTGACACAGGCTTTGTGTTTTGCATCAGATTTAGTATTGTAAATATATTTCTTTGGCCATCCAGACTCTGCTGAGGTTATGTTCCATGATTCTGAGGTTTGGCTTTATACCCTCACTAGCACAAACAACGTCACAACCCAGCCTGGGACAAAGGTTCAAGAGAAATAGCGTGGCTGACAAGCACAATGTGGGAAGAGTCCAGAATGACTAAAGAGCCATTCGCCAATGAATTCCTGGTTTTCATGAATGCCCCAAACCAGAAGAATCCCAAATGACGTCTGTGAGTACAATCATTTGACCCAGCCCACAGACACAGATGGGTTCTCAGAAACACATGCCAAACTGTTCAGGAGGCAGATGGAGATGAAATTAAATGATATCAGCTAACTCACTCTGAATACAGTCACAGCAAGTTAGCTTTGCATATCCTGAGATTCAAACCAATGAACTCTGCCTTTGTATACACTTGTGAAAGAAAATACTGAGAGATTAAGACAATCTTTCATTTTTGTAGGTAACTGCAACAAGAGAACTTGTATACTAATGGCTTTGGATGGTTTTCCACAGCTTCTTGCCTTAGCTAGGACTGCTCAGTGAAATATCACCACAGCGGCTATTCTGATGCTTAGTGCTGTAGTGGCAACAATAAATATCACCACTAAAAGCAAGTGGCTTATTTAAGGGGAAATGGAGGAGAAATAGACAGTCTAAAGTGTAAAGCGTATCTCTTTTGCACCTGAGAGACAATTTAGGCCAATTACAGCATCATATGTTCTACCCTCTGAGCATCTCTCAGATGAAGCCTCATGATAAAAGTCTAAGACACTCTTTTTGTTTTGTTCAAGACACTCTTAGTGGAAAGGAATGTTTTATTATGATATCTATCTCAAATTATTTTACATGAGAACTTTGTACAATATTTGCTGGGCTGCCTGAAAAGGTGAGGATGGGAATTTAGTTATCAGCTAATTAATTGCCATCCCTCTCTCAATCCATGGGATATGGCAGGTTACAGAGAGGGCTCTTTTTTCCAACAAGCACCCACTGCTCTTGCAGAGAAAGGGGTCTCTGATGACTGGCCACACTCACACCATCCTCACAGCACTACTCAGAGGTCCCAGATAAAAAGAAAACATATTGAGAACAGCATTTAAAGAAATGTCATGGAGAACAGATGAGCAAAGGAAGTCACTCTGAGATGTACAGAGGAGGACAGAATTCACAATTATTTTTCTCTAGAAATATCCCTTTCTGAAGCATACTCCTTGCTGTCAGAGATTTGAACTTCCGACACCACCATGATCCTCTGCACAATGGTGACATCAAAAGTCAAATGCTCTTCTGGAGTTTCTTTAAAGAGTTATTTTTTTCCCACCCACAAAGGTTTCTGCTTCTCCCCCTCATCTGCTTCCATAGCCCTTTCCTAAAACTGCTTATGACTCAGAGAAAAGCTTGCATTCGCTTGGAATTCCCGGTGCAAATGGATGGAATTAAGAAAGCACATTGTTGCTTCTAGTGAATCCACGATGTGGGAACAGGTCATTTTCTTTTAATCTGTGTGTGCAACTTCACATGTTCTCAGACTCCCATGGAGCCAATTTTTCCCAATGCAAAAGAATGGGGCTGGGTATCAGTGTAACATTCTCCAGTGTGCACAGCTACAAGTGTTTTTTTCTGGAACTAATGAGTGTCCATAACAAACAAAAGGAGACAGAAAGGACAGAGAACTGGAGAATAATTTTTTTCTCTGCAGTGAGTTCTCTCCGTGTCATCATCAGCAATTTTATTCATCTTTTCTTGAACAAACAAGACCTTAAAATGTGTTTTCTTTATCCTGCTTTTGTTTTTAAGGTGCAAGGAGCCAAATGTATCTCTGTCAATGGCTGTATGTACAGAAAGGACACATTTGGCCCATTACATGTACTTAAAATGAGCAACACAACCCATACTCTGCAGGTTCATGGAGCACAGACAGAAAGGGGAAAGGAGCATAATACATTTCTGTCATGTACCTTTCCATACTGGGATATATGAACATTCCCCACATGTTTATGGTAGATGGGCACATAATTCAATGCAGTGTGGGAAATCCCTCACTAATGACTCTTTTATCTTCCCTGCTCACCTGTGAATCTCCTCCTCTGAGGCCCTTGGGAGCACCAAAACTGTCGGATGCCTTCTGCAAGGCAGGGGTACCTCTTGGATTCAAGTGGGCTGAACTGTGGGAGCACAGTCTGGCTCAGTGGCTTATCAGAGCATCCCCTGAATGTGCTGGGCAGAGAGATCCTGCGTGGGCTCCAAGCCCAGCACTCCCCAGCCAGGGATTTACTCAGCCTGGGTGAAAGCTTATTCCAGCTGTTCCATGTGTCCGTAGCGTGTGAGTTTATTTACTCAGTTTGCTTTTTGCCTTTTCTGTTTCAGCCTCACAGCTCTGAGCCAGGTTATACAACTTCCATTAAAACTATGAAGGAACTCACTCTCTCAGTGGCACCATAAATCAGAGATTTAATCTCAAATGATTGCCAAACCAAAAAAACTAAATCAGTCATAGCAGATTTACCTGGTTTTGTGTAATATTTTCCTGAAAATAAATACTTCTACTCTGACATCAGTATATTGCTTTGAATTTATGTTGGTTTAAAAGGTCTGTAGTAATTAATGGGTCTAATGGGAATTGTACCTTGATTTTTTTTTTCCCCAGGAGATTTATTCATCCCCTTCTTTTATTCCTGCTCATCAAGATTTGGACAGGCTTCTGAATAATTTGTATTCATTATGATATAGTGATATAAGATCAGTAGGGTACATCAAGAAGAAACACTGACATGAGTTTTCATCAGTTTTAATAAATACTGAATGCATTTTTCTTTATTTTTTTTAATAGAACTGTAAATCAGAGCTTGCATGTTTGTGAAGAGGTTAGGTGAGGGGAAAATGAAAAAAAGATTTTGTCCTCTGTGTATTTCTGTCTAGCAGCTACTCAAGTATAACAGCTAATTTTTCCTTTTTTTCTGCTTTGGTCTCAAGGTATGTGCTTGGTACTTTTAAATGTAACCTTGCTCCTGACCTCTAGACACAAGGATTAATTCAAATAAAGTCCCTTAGAAAGAATTACAGAATTTGAAACATTAGAAAATCTATATCTAATTATATACTATTTGTGGTTTCCTTTTTCAAATGCACCAAGAGTGAAGAGGTCGCCTTAGAGACCCAGCCAATGGCCCATCCAAATCTGTTGCAATATATAAGGAAACCATAAATATTCTGAGCTATGCCCTGGGCTAGGAAAAAATGGACACCTTCTGTGTAGTTTCAATATTCTTCTATTGAATCAATAACCTTTATTTCAGAATTACTCTTTTCCCGTTTTAAGAGTGGGCACTTGAAAGGCATTTTCATGCTGCATAGAGACTGAAAGGGCCAAAGCAAGCACCGCAACAATATCTTTAAAAGCAGAAGCTGTAACTGCACATTCTCAGGCCTCCTGTTTACATTTTCCCCCATGTTTATTTCTCTGTGGTTTTCACATGAGCTCTGTAGCTCGGGCCATTCGTAAGTGGGACAAATCCACAAAAAGATTACTGGAAAAGTTATCTGTTTTACAGGGGTTTTACCCACTTGGCTGCACAAGGCTCAGATATTCTCCCTGCAGCACTCACTCTCGGATGCTTTAATCTGGAACAGAAGTGAACAAAGCATTTCAGATGAGGCAAACCTGCATTTCAGATTAGGCAAACCTGCATTTCTGATCAGGCAAACTTGGAGTTCCTTTCTGTGGTCAGATGTCACCGTTTTGTGAGGGTGACTGACTGCTAACAGCCTTCTGAGACTGTGGCTGCCTATTAATGTAGCAATCTCATGCAATTTATGTTTCCCCTCTATTATTTTAAATAGTCTGATATTTTCAATGTTTCTAATTTTATTTTCTCATATTATGCCCCTTAAAATAGCCATAATGAAACAAAATCATCACAAAACAAGCATCTCACTAACCAGATCCTGCAAAAACACTCAGCAAGTCAGACAGTAGAAAAACACAGAAAGCCACATTCGGCTGGTTTTTGTTAGCTGTGATTTATGTGTTGTACTTGAGCTCCAGCCTATACTGAGGTACCATCAGGAGCCCCGTGCTCCCTCAGAGCACAGCATTCAGGGGACCTGGGCTAAGCCAAACACAGGACTGTTGGCAATCTAATGGAAATATTAGGAAATTGTCTGTATTTCAGCCAAGTATTACCCTCTACGAGCGAATTCAAAGACTGCTGTGACACTGTATGAGCTGTTACAGGAAAGGATAAAAAATGAATGCTGGAGACACTCTGTGCTGCTGCTGTCCATAGAATGGTACCTTTGTGTGCTGTATTGACAGGAATTTTTAATATTTATTTTAACAGAAGGATTTTCCTGAACTATAGCAAGGTTAAAGAACTCAAAATTGACTCAGGGACATATTTAATTGATTTACTAGCTGTTTTCCTAAAGCAGCTGCAAGTACACTTTGTTAGATTGATCTGATAATTTAATCATGCCCTCAGATCTAAATGCCTCAAAATTCGAGGGACATCATACAGGAAATGTGAGGTTTCAGTTGTTCCGGTCTTCTCCATTTTCTTCCATGGAGCAGCTGAACATTGATGTGTGTGTTTTGCCAATTCTGCTCTGCTTTTAGCTGCTAAATGCAGCAACCCTGATTATATTAGACATAGGATATGTACATTAACAAAGTGTGAAACATGTACTGGCCTTAATATTTGTCTGTCTGGCCAGTAAAGCCATACCTAAAAAATAAATGCAAAGGCAGAATGGTAGAGACCATCGCTGTGTTTTATACAAGACACCTCTTGTTCATTCTCCCTTGGCCATTATCTAGGGCAATAACTCTAGGGCTGGAAGACCTCACTGATTCATCTAAAAATAGGGTATCCACTATGTCAATGCAATTATCAGTTTTTTCAACATGTAGAACTCTGCCCTAACCTTACAGCCAGAGAGCTTTGTTTAAATACATCGGGCTCTGAGCTCACACAATACCATTATCAGCTTTCATTCAACCAGAGTGGGCATCCATTGATGTGTGGAACTTGCTAATGGGGATTTTACCCGTGGTCCGGTTGTCGATAATTGCGCCCTTTTGACCAACACGTATTAAGTAGATTATGCAGTTAAATACTTGTTCCCAAGTGTCCTGCATGAAAATCGCATTGCCTTTTGCTGCTGAACAGTACAAAATACTCTGAAAAAAAAAATAAATAAATTCGCCATCACTGAGAGCTACAGCTAAAGAAACTCACATGATTTTATTCAGATTACGATTCAGACTGAAGCAGGAGCTGGGGAGGATGGCACGTAGGACAGCGAGGAGTGTCTGAGGACTGACTAGGTGGCCCCTCCCAACCCAAATCATTCTGTGATTTTATGGCTCTTATTGGCTTCTCTGGACACTAAAAGAAGTTGTGAGCTTATATTGCAGGAAGGGAGGGGATAGATTTTATGTAAGCTTTCTAAAGGGAAGGATGGTGGAGATTGCCTGGGAGACAGGTGTTTAGAAAATATAAATATTGATACTTGCATATTTATATTTTACCTCAAAAATATAAGTGTTACATACATAAAAAAACAAGTCAAAGTTGATAAATTTATATTTAAATTATATTTAAATATTTCAAATAGGTTAATATTAAAATATTTTAAAATATAAATATGGCAACTGCAAACATGGTACTTGCCACTCTGGTACAGCAAAGACGGACTCTTTGCATCCATTCATACCTATTTTTTTCTCTGATTTTTCTATTGGTTTATGATTTCTACTGTAGAAATCTTAAGATTATGTGTGTGTTAGGCCTCATTGATATCTTCCTCAGTTTCTCTGATTTGCATCTAGCTTACAATTGCTTACTTCTGATAGAAATCTTGGTTTGCCTGGAGGAATTCAGACCAGTTGTTTAAGGAAATATCCTTAAATGTGTCTGAAGGACTTGGTAGAGTTTATGCAGAGTCTGTGAATTAGTCTTATATGATCCCACAATGGCTGTGGAATTATCCTTACTTTGTCCTTATGCCTTAGCCCAGTTCTTTCACAGCATGTTAAATCCAGCAAGTCTTGATACCGGTAATGAATATTTCTAAAACTCATAATGTAAAGTCTTGTTAGCATAGAAAATGCAAGTCAGTGAGATAACTTTTTAAAATAAGGTTGCTGCCTACGTCTGAGTATTTCACCGCACTTAGATAAACTCAACGATACAAAAATCTATTTATTTTATTGCAACAAAAATGAGATGAGTTATATTGACTGAATGTAATTTTCGACTTTGGTTTTGCCTCTTGCAGATTTCAAGGTCAGCTGCTTCCCAGGTACTAATATAAATCAGGAGTAGCACTGCTGACTTACATGCAATCAAACCCATGTAAAATAGCCAAGAACTAGAACAGAATTTAGATTTTTTTCACAAGCGCTCCCTTTCGAAGCACAGCAGGTGTAATGGAGTGGGGAGTGCCTCAATAGGTGCTCTGCTCTTCCTCCTGCATGATAATATTTATGCTCATTAGCAATCTTTTCTTCATGAAAAGAAATAGGGTGACAATAACAAAGATGAAACCAAATAGTGCTAGTGCTGGCTTTCCTTAATGGAGTATCTGCCTCACTGCCTTGCAGGATATTGAAAAATCAGATGTAGTGGGAAACCTACGTATTATACATTCTGGAAAGCACATTTCCAATGCAAATTCTATGTTGCTGACACTGTGGAATTAACATATGCAGCCTGTAGTATTGCCTTATTATAAATACTCTACCTAAATGCAAATAAGACTACATGCGTATTTATTTTGTACATAGAAAACATAATTTTATTTAGTACAGGAACTGGCTTACAGGATCTGCCTGAGATATCATTTCTCAGTAATTCAACAAGGGTGTACATAAACTGGCTCTTATGAATTTCAAGTTATAAGGTGCTTTAAGATCTCTGGGTGAAGCTGATAGGAAAATGCAAAATACTGCTTTTTGCGTAATTTCTCACTACATGCACGTTCTCCCAGCCATCACAAAAGATAGCCTTGTACCTTATTCTAAATATGCAAATTGGAATTCCTGCCAAGCTCAATTCATTTATCAGTTGAAACTAAATGGAAAATAACACCAACAGAACGAAAATAATTTTTGATGCCTGGGTACGGTAAGTGCATTCATGACCGGTCCCACAGAGAGCTGTGTGAATACAAAACAAACTCAGATCCCACTCATCTTCTGCATCCCAGGGCAGTCCTTGAGCTTCTTTACCTTTCTTTGATATTAGAACCAACACTGTATAAAATAAGAGTCAGATCCTTGTTGCCACAAACAATGTCAAGGCTGAACAAAAATCATGGGTGATTCACTGCAGGGCGTGTAGGGTAAAATCACCCAAAGAAAGTACATTTGAAAATGTAGACTCACTGCTATGTCTTTGTGCTGAATATCTGATACATGAAGTATCTGAGAGGTAACAACTGGGGCATTAATTTTTTGAGAGTCTAATTTAGTGGGTTTTAGTCTGTGCTACTGTCAGAATCAAAAAAACAGCACTGAGATTTCTGACTCTACAAACTTCTCTGTGCTTCAGAGCTCTGAAAATGTCCTGACGGAATTTAATTGGGAATTAACCAGCTGGAACACCAAAAGAAAGAGCTACTCCTGTAGCAGTTTGTCCGTTACAAGTTCACATTAAAATATCTGGTTATTAAACCCACTAAAGATTACTTGGAACTCTTCCCATGCTTGTCACCTTTGTCAGCTATGGAAAGCTGATCTTGCCCTCTTAACAGCTTAAACCTTGGCAAAAATCCTTCCTAATATAAACGTGCAACAGTGGAAATTAGAAAACTGCCCACTTTAGGCACAGGGTGATGAGAGACAGCAGGGAAGTGGAAGAAAAGGCAGTTCAGGTGTTGTGCAGGAAAACTTGAGCTGTAGTCCTGGCAATGGTCTGTCAGGGGCTGGTCTGCTGTGTTAAATCCAGTCTACTGACTTGCCTAGAGATGTGAAACCTAAACACACAGGCTCTCACACCTCCTGCTTTGTTGATAACACATCCTGCAAACAAGATTAAGTGCATAAAAGAGCAAAAGGTAGCACAGAGTGTTTCTCATGTTTCCTCTATCTGCTCTGGAAGGCGATGCTGCAATGAGAGGATGAAAACCCATCCCTGCAGGAATCCACTCCCAAATCATTACTGTTCCTCTGCCTAAGGGTGAGGGCTGGGGTGGGTATTCAATCTTAAAGGAGTATTTAACTTTCAGTTGAAATGGAAAGAAATTGGATTAGTGAGTCACAGAAGCAGGATATTGCTATTGTTAGAGGTAGGTTTGCTGTGTTGCTTGCTCATTACCTTGGTCTCCTTGAAGAGAGACGGAGCCTCCAGCAGCTTGCTGTTTAAATCCTCCCAATTTGTCTGGTGGCTGCCTGGGTTTAGTTATGGCTTTGGTATAGAAATGAAGATCATTAGTGAAACAAGCAGAACAAAACTCTTGGAGATTTGTTTGTGGAACACACAGAAGATAAGTTTTCACAGTTGATGCTGGCAGTGATATTTCCAGGCTTCATGGAGCCTGCTCTGTTTACAAGATGAATAGCACATATGCTGGTTTGTGTATCTCCTACATACACACTGCTTAAGCTACCTGTGAGCTGGAAACAGGTTCCCTTTCTCAGCAAACGAGTGACATTTATCTCTGGACAGCTGGTGGTTTGGGCTAAAATGTTTTTTCTACTTGTATAAATCATATTTCTAGTAAAATAGAGCCCATTCTTCAATCAGGATTTCATGCTTTACAAACTCCCTTTCGTGGTGCTTCATGCACCAGAGAGTTTACAACCCTGCTCTGGCAAAAACTCACACCTTGCTTTTCTTTACACATTCCAGGGTGCCAGTTGCCAGTGTATTTTAAAAATGAGTTTGTAATTTTATTTTTTATAAAAGCCTATCTGAACAGTACTGTCTGTGCTCTTTTTCAGTAGCAAGAAACAACTTTCAGTGTTCCTGCAAACATCCCCCCAAAAGTCTTTTACCAGCCACCTACAGCTCTCCCAAAAATGCTTGGAGATAAGCAGTTTCACAGAGAGAGAGAGGTGGCACAGACTGGCTTCCCTTTGGTTTTTACATCACATTCCCCTCACTGAGGAGATTTAAGAGGTTTAGTTTGCTGATCATTATGGAAATACTTTTATAATGTCCCAAATGTGGAGCGTATTTCTGAATAAGAGCAATTATGCCTGTACTTTAAAATTATCTTAGGTTTGCTTGACCTTGGAGGGAAGGTGAAAAGGGAAAGCAATGTTATTCATGCTTAGCTGAACTGAGAGTCAGGTAAATAAAATTTATATGCTTTCTCCCCATTTAAGATTTCCCCAGCTGCCTCCATCAACTCTCCCTCATTCTTTTATTCATATTCTATCTGTGGTTTTAGATCTTACTCTGAATGACAACATTAGCTTTCTAAACTACTCAGCAATACCAGTTTTCCCCCAAAGACTTCCCTGAGGCTGATTTGTATAGGCTCCAGTTGCCTCTCTCTTTTTTTTTTTCCTATGACTTATATTGAACAATACCCTCCCTAATGACATTTCCCCAGCAATGATGCACCAGGGAAAAGCATGGAACGAGAAGTAGGAATGATGAATGCAGCCTAAATGGATGGAGGAGGAAGTGCTACAATTTGCTTCTCTGTCACTCCATAAAAACTACAACTCTCGTCTTTTTCCATCTACCATAAAGATGGAGCTGTGATATTCTTAGACAGATATATCAGGCACTATTGCATAATGCATTTTTGCATCCTTACAAAGAAGATCCAAGCCTAAGCTTGTAATATGTGTTCTTTATCTGTCTAGGTAACCTGATTTAAAAGCCTCAGCTAAAAGAAAAGACTGAAATAATCTCAAGATGAAAATGCAACAAATAACTTCCTGTGATGACAGCAGGTGATATGCAGAGGGACGGTCATTCCAGTTTGGCAAAACTGGTCATTAAAGCCAAACCATAACCCCAGCTGCTTTTCCTCTCCTCCCAGATCTGCCCCTGGCTGTATCCTTGTGGATGATTTCCTTCTTTCCTCTGCCCGTTTGCTCAGGGACAGGCCCTGGACTCCCAGACCTGTTTAAAGGCAACAAGAAGGGCACATTCCTTACCAAAGCCCAGTCTAGATGTGCATGTGCTCTGTCACTGCTGTCAATAATTGTTTCATAGCCCAGCCTCCGAAAAAGAGACTTGCCTCAGCCCCTATGCCCCTTGCCAGGATCTGTCCAGCTTGGCTGGAATGACCTGCAGTTTTAAACTTTCCCCTAAGCAGGAAGCTGTGAGGAAACCATCCCTGCCAGGTTCTCTGAAGCTGATACGCCAAGTTGTCTCCTCCTTTGCTTGCAGTCAGGCTGCAGAGCACCACAGTGTAGGAGACATTGCAGATGTTGACAGGATATGTAAATTATTTATTTTCCATTTACTTATAATACTGCCTTGTTCTAGCTAGAATGTAATGTATTTGAATTCATTGAGAGCAGGAATTATGCTGAACTATCACATGCTTGCACTGGAGAATTTCTGGGTTACTTAGAAATGTCAAATAAGATAATAGAAAATGTAATTTTTTACTGAGCCATCACAAGCTGTCTTATAAAGTGTGCTATTATTGCATCTTTACTTCTCAAATAATGTGTATATCTCAAAGCTATAAAATCCTGTTTAGGATCCATCTAGCCCAGAAAAGAATCAGAGGCAATCTCTTAGAGGAATGTCTGTTGTGAACAGGTTTCCTGATACATGAGCAAAGACGGGCCAGAGGGTCAGTCTAATAAAATCTGCAGCTTGAACTTTGACCATCAGTGTCTGAACTAGAGGAAGTGGTTTTGTATTTGCCTTTCACAGACTTCCCTTCCTAAATGAGGTGTCGAGACCATGAATTTCACAAGAAGATTCAGGTAGCAAAATATTGACACATTCCAGGGTGAAAGTTATTTCCCTAGAGGGTTTTAAGATTTTGGAAACAATCCCAAGATTTCTCTGAAGTTATTTTTTTCCTAGGATTTTCCTGGAAAACAACAATACAGAGGCAAGAATTTAAAATTTAGAGCATCTAGCAACTTCTACCTTGTTCCTTTAATTTGGTTCTGATAGATTTAAAGAAATTAATTTACTTTTAATTTCAAAGGGGTGTGAACATGGGGTACTAAGTTTGTAGTTAATGAAACTGAAGAGAAATCAGAAAAATAAAACTTTTCTTTTTACGACAGATTTCTCTGTTCAGTCATGAAGAATAATTAACTTCTTAGCACTTCTGACTTGCTTAATCTCAAGGTGTGTTAGGAAGGGGTTAGTCTCAAGGTGTGTTATGTGATTATCACTTCTAAGCAGAGGGTGCTGAAAAATAATTTTCTGAAGTCCTAATAATAATTAGGTTCACTCAAGTTCCATTGCCTCATGCCATCTCTAGGTAGGAAGACCAGCTCTCCCCTCTCATTTTACAAAAGGCACATGTAAAATATCTTTTACATTTGCAGTCACTGTTTGTGAAACTCAGAAATGATGATGCTTTGTTAGTATTGTATTAGTGAACACACTGAGTTGAAAACCCTGTGCTGCTGGCAGGTCAATATTGTCTGATTCCACTTGGCAGTCTATTTCAGGAACTCATTGAGCTGTTTTGGGACTAGGACACGTGCACAGCTAAAATTTACAGTAGCACACAGCAATCAGAAACCATTTCTAAATATTTATGTGTATACACTGGGACAAGGAAACATACACATCATCAAGCCAGCAGGTTTCTACCATGCAACTGCATTTCTTGAAAGGAATTGCTAAAATCAGAGTAGAGGTGACCAGATGATCTCCTCTGGCCAGGGTTGGTTATCTGTGTGTTGGTTATGACCTGGATAGAGTTGCTGTCAAGTTTTGCCCACATAAAGCAGGACACTATCTGAGAACATTGAAAGAACCCCCAGCACCTCATCTCCTGCAAGTAGCCCGCATTTCCGACTACTAAAGGCATTTTTTGGAATAGACAGTCCATTGGGAACATTTTTGCTCCTTTTTTTTCTCTTCAGCAGAGGACTCTTTGAAGTTAATGAACATAAATTTCATCCCTAAGAGTCAATCAAAACATCAAAGCTTTATGCCCGCATTGCAGAGCTGGCCTAACAACTGCCGAGATTCTTAAATACAGCTGCACTACTTGCTTTGCCTGTCTTCACTTATCTAATATTTAAAACACCTGGGTGTTAACTGAAAGTAAAATTCTGTTTGTGAGGAGGACTTAGAGACCTCTCATTTGATAAATTCAGTGTTTTGAATTATCTAGAAGTGGTTTCTGTGTTAACTCTTCACTTAAGAATAGATTTTCTGACTTCACAAACTTGGCTGTCTGATGTGCAGTAACAGCAACTGAATGAGATGGGCATGTAAGGCAAATTATCATTCATTAGGTAAGTTCCTGTTCCTGGATGTTATGAACCTGAATCATTCCTCTATCTCAGCTCTTTCTGAATGTTTCAGTTTCCCTAGAGGTAAACATGATCATGCATACACACACACACATCTATCTGCTATGCATGATTTATTTCTTGAATAGTGAAAAAATGTAAATTCTCAGAAGCTATCTTGGAGTGTTTTGGTTTAATGGAAAACTCATTTTGTTAACTCACTGGAACAAAGAGAAAAGGCAGGTATTTACTAATTTTGTTGTGATTGTGTAAAAGCCTTTGACTCTGCTCTCTCAGGTATGAGCTGCTGTAAGACAGAAGGAAAACTGCTCTTCCTTCCTAAGCAGAAGAATTTACAGCATTGCATGGACTGACCTGCTGCTGAGAGATTCTGGTTCACTTAAATTCTCTATTCCAGTACTAAACTCCCAGTTATTTCAGAGTGGGCATTTTAATTTTCTTTATCAGTCCTTCTTAAGTCATTATCTCTGGTTATAGCAATTAGTCCACCTGTCATAAAAAAGCAAACAGAATACATAAAGCAAAGAGTGATTGAAAGAACAGGCATGCCACTATATCATCTCATTTTCTTGATGCCTGTTTCTACTCTTGATTCCTAAAATAATTTCTCTCTCCAGCCCAGGATTTTAGCAAGAAAATTACTCTAATTTACACTAAACAGCTTTACTGCTGTCTTCTGAAGACCTCTTAGAGAATCTTAGGTTTGCTGGAGGCAGCATTGATGAGGGGCACATGTTAGCAGTTAAAGCCTTCATTTAAAAGCTTCCCAGAATTTGCCTAGAAATAGTGCGGATAGCAAGAAATATAAGGAAGAAACCAAAACAAAAAATAGCTCATTTAAACAGGCATACTGAAAAGCTGAGATATTATTTTTCTGGTGTTAGTGTTTAATGGAGAAAAGGAAGGTAAGTTAAAGAAAACAAGGCATGTGATGATGTATTTTCTTCTAGTATTTTAATTTTGGTTATTTGTCTACTGCTGTTTCATCTTTTATCCCTGTTTATTTCTTTGAACCTTGACAGTAAAGTGCCATGATTGAGATAGTATGGACTAAAAGTGATCTTTGGGTGAATGGGGGAGGCATGGCAGAGAGGGAGCATTTGTGTACCCCAAGAGCATCCTAAAGGACAAGTCACGTACCAGCCTGCAGAGCAGCCTCAGCCAGTGGGAGAGCAGTGATGGCCCTTTCCCAGCCAGAAATCACCACAATGCAAGTACAGTTGGGTAATCTGTAAATGCAAAAATCTGCAATCAGCAAAATTAACATAAGCTCCATGCCAAGGCATAATTAATGATAATAACAAAAAATAGGCATCCACTAAGAAATGCAAGTGCATAATACTTCCAGAAAAGGTTAACAGAAGATAAATACTCAGTTTTAGGGATTTGTGGTCACAGCTATCTGAATTGGAAAACATGAGTGTGAAAGTTGTATAAAACAGATCCTGAATATCAGTCACACAGCTCTGGAAAACCTATTTTTGTTTCTTCTGTGTCCCTTTCCAGTGGTTGAAATGGTGCCATTGCTAAACTGGTAGAGTCACACCTGACTTCTGGTTTTAATGGGCCCAGAAAAGACTAAATTGCTAATTACTTACTGGTATTAAATATTTCTGTACCTACCTCTTCCTACAAACTTGTGCAGTTCCAGCTTCCTCTTTTCTTTATTCCCCCTTACGTGTTCCCAAATTGAGTCTCTGAGAACTCCTTTCTGCTGTACTGTGGTGGGAGGTTGTTTTGAAGCCGGGCTATACAGCAGCTTCATATTCTGAAATCCTTTTTTCTCATTACAAAATATCTTAATGTTTTTCACAGGGTAGCTGAAAATCAAGTGAAAAAAATGAGCTGGCAATGAGACTTGGCGTAAAGACATACTTTGAACTATTATTGCATAAACACTGGGAGTAGTTATGTCTAATGGAAGCCAGAAACTACAGCTTGGTGCAGTAGCCAAAATTTGGAGTGTGCAATAATGGTAAAAACACCCAAATAGCCAAACAAGTTCTTTACCAGGGAGTAGCTTTACCAGGGAGTTAAATTTACATGGGAGTTAAATCATCTGGACTGGGAGAACTAAGACTTTGTATTTTAATCCTTGCTATGATGATTGATTATACTATTCTCAGTCATAGAAATGTCTTCCTATTTTAAGCTCAAGTAAGCTCTGTGCCTCCATAGCAGCTTGCAATTATGAGTTCCAAAGAGCTGAAACATGCCTCAAGGACTCTACTGTTATTATTTCATAATACTGAAACAGTGGACACTGCAAACAGAAGAGATACATTGTTAGGCATTTTGGTATCTTCCTGTTCATCTTTAATGAATTCATAAATGTCAAGTGTATGCTAAGGATGCCAGCCCTGATCTTTTTTAATTAATGAGAGACAGAAGCAAAAATTTTAAAAAAGTATTTAAGGAAAACCTCGAAGCAGGAAGGATTAGATCTCCAAGACAGAAGTTGATGCAATCCCCTTGCAAAAATTCAGTCTTTCCAACTGCTGTACCCGTGGGGCACTTGCTTTAGTCATCAAAAAAACTAGGAGAGCACACTCTTCTCACTCCCTTTGCCATAGCCATTCACGAGTCCTGCACACCTATATGGACAGGTCTTAGGAAGGTCACTCCCTGATCTTGCAAGCATGGGCCTGTTAACAGGTAGCATCCCAAGTAAATGTGAGAGGTTTTGCTGCTCATCCCAGGATTTATGTGCTCTCTTTGAGGAGGAAGCTCAGACCTATAAACTTTAAATGCTTTGGGGCTTCTGTGTTGGTTTCCCCTATGAGCTCCCCACGGTCACTCCACGGTTCTTTCACTGCAAGCAAGTGAAGGCATCTACTCCCTGTATTTTTTCCAATATTAGATAATCTTCTCTGTCTTCAGAAGGGAAATGGGATTGATGTGATGACTCTGGGAACTATTCATGACCTGTTCATTTCACAGTGCATAAAGAATGGAAGATCATAGCTCTTGGGGCTGTGCTTGCAAGAGGCACAACATCACCCTGTTTGTGAAATCATGTATTCCGCTTTGGAAAATCAAAGATGCTCCCTGCCAGTTTTCAAGCTCTAACATGCTACTGGAATTAGCAGCTCCAGGGTTGTTTGATTCACAGCTCTAGCAATATTCCTTTTGTCATGCTGTTCCTGCCTCTTTTAGAACCATAATGGTGAAGGAGGTGAGGGATCTCTCCCCTGTATGCCAAGAAAAGCAGCAAATTCTTTGGGAGAGAATTATTTTCAACATACAAGTCTTTTGTGTCTTAAAAGGAAATACCAAGTAATTGAGCTGAATTTATAAAAGCAGTGAGGTAACCAACACTGCTGATAACTGCCTGGTTGTTGAAATCAGCGGGAGCAATCTGGAAACCTCTGTCTGCACCTTTAGGCCCTTTGTGGTTTTAAGTGCATAAATTCATCCCTAATGGGTATAATATAAAAACACTTGTCTTGGAGACTCCAAAGTTATATACATTTCTCATATAAAGCCAAACTCTTCAGCTTTTAGTGAGAGATCTATAAACGTGAGAAATGTCTCATAACAAACCAAGTATCTTTTATAAATAGAAAAATAACTTCAGCTGGGATTGAAATTGAAGGAAATAACCATGCTATTTGCAACAGCCTTTGCTGTTACTAACTTATAGCTTCACTTTTGTACTTTTACCTTCTGCTGCTCGGGGAGCACATAATTGTCATTGCTTTTCAAATGTTCCTGCTGCAGCTGTATTATTTTTCATGAGTTTCCTTTCTCTGTTAGATTGGTGGCTCAGAACATTCCAGACTGCAGTTTAGCATCTGCTTTCTTTGATTATCTGTTACTCTCCCCCTTCTGCTAGGTGATATTTAAATGTCCCTTGGGAGCTGTGATAGATTACACTTCACTGTCCAAAATGAGACAGAAGTGTACATTTTCATTAGTCTTCTCAAATACATTGTTTTAAATGTGTTTCCCCTTCATCTGTCAATTGATTGCCTTTTGTGGTGATTTTTTTTATCATCTGATTCATTTTTGTTTATTCTAATAGGATAAAAGCTTTTAACGCTAACTTCCAATTCAATGACGGATAATGGCTAAACTAGTTATTACAAAAATTACTTAACAGATATTGCCCATTTCTTTGTCTTTTATATTTATCTACACAGGAAAGCTATTGCACAGCAAGGTAGAACATGAATTTAAAGCAAAATAACTACTTCACATTAGCTTCCCACAAGGATACTGCCATCCTGCACGCAGGTTTCACTTAATCCACTCCCAAAACTGGTTAAATAAACTTGTATAAATGTATCCTTGCTGTGAAATATTGTCCACACTGAGAAATAAATAGAAAAGAGCTTTCCAAGAACTTATATACATTCCTGATCCCCACTGCAGGAGTACTAGAGTGCCTCTCAGTTTATTATATATTTATTTTCCTAACAGCCTTAAGAGGAAGGGGAACCCTTGGTGTGTTTTCCAAGATTGTGCAAGAGGGCTGGAGCAGAGGAGAGATGAATTCAGTTTTCCCGCGTCCAAAGCAGCTTCGTCACTGCTGGGTCATCATTTTGCTCCATAAAGAGCCTGTAGCTCCTAATTCTGTGTGCTAAATCATAATTCCATGTATCCTCCAGGCAGGTGTGACTCAGCTGCACAGCAGCACTGATGGCTCTTGCAAGGTAAAGTTGTTATTTCCTGACAGTGGCTGGCCATGTGGCTTTATGACGTTTGTGTTACTTCATTTCTCATTTTCATTCACTGAAGGCAGAGGAAAAGCACCGTGATGCACTTTGATTCAGATTCTCAGAGGTTTGATGCACTTGGGTATGTAAGTCCCATGGCCTTTAAATAACTTGAGAATCTTTTTTTTTTTTTTTATGGAAAATATTAAATAGCCTGTTTTAAATCAACTTGTGTCCCCTGTGCTGGCTCCTGTTCTCAGAGGAGTTGCATTTGCATAGAAAGAGGATTATTTAAATGAGGGCACAAAGTGCATTTTTTGAATAGACAGAAACGCAGTGGCTAAATCTGACATTATGATTAAGCACTGCCCTTCCAACTGAATAAGGGACTAAGTCAAAACTCCGTAGCATTTCACTGAATATTGGATTTAAACAGAGTTTTAATTATATGTTGATCCATCTATTAATTTACTCTGAGAAAGCAGAGGATTCAAGATCCCTTCCATCTTGCTGTCCAAGATCTGGTATTTAGGGCAAAGGAGGCCTGTTTTGCTGCATTGTACAGAGGATTGACACCCTCCCCAAGCAAAGGAGAGGGCAGGGGTTGGACATCAGCTCACCAAACACTGAATTCCAAAATGCAGATGCATTTTGCTAAGACTGAAGACTCTTAAATCTTTTGGCTTAACTCAATGAAAGGGTGAATCTGAAGTAATCTCCTTTATTTCAAACCACAGTTGCTTTACTTTGTTTGTATTCAGAATTGCTTCCCTGACTTGGTTGTAATTTACTATTTCCTGGCTTAGGATCCATAATGGATATAGTTGGTTGGTTTGTGGTTTGTGATTGGTTATGTTTGGTTTTTTTAGTTTGCCAAACATACTGTAGTTGTTTTGGTTAGCAGTATATCCTTGTGGAGACCATCCTGCTTGCAGATGAGACAATGTAAATGCTAAGGTGCTCTTTCATCCTGATATGTTATTAATAATAAGAAAACCATTCATTTCAAACATTGCCATTAAAATGTGAATTTCTTGTGCATATACAACTAGTGATACCAGCAGTTGCCAGATCCTCCAGCCTTCATCCAGCACCTGAGCTGTCCAAAGCGTGCAGGCATTCCCTGCATGGCCAAAGCCCCTGCTGGAACACATTGCAGCATCTGCCTGTGGGAGGAAACGCAAACTCCTGCCTGTACAGAGGGTGCCTGGGCTGCCTCCCCTCCTGCATTCCAGGTGGGAAATGCTGCTCCAGGAGACCTCACCACGCTGTCACTTGCTCCTGGTCTCACATGCTCCCTGAGGTGCTGCACATCCATAACCAGCACGTGGATGCAGTTCGTAGGGGTTTTATTTCATAATTGGCTCCCAAACAGTCACAACTCTCTGCAGCTCTCGCCGCCTACTGCAAGATTGTTTGGGGTTTTGTTTGTTTGGTTTTTTAAATACCTGAGGTCTCTAACTTCAGGTAATTAAAAATCCTGGATTATTTTTATTTTAACACTGAAAGCAAGGGTTCAATCTGTTTGTGATAATATGACTGACATTGTTTCAAAGCAGATTTAAAGATAAGTTTGGTCCTGACATTTAGTCAGCAGGTGGGTGTTGTTTATTGCCTAGCAATTAGAACTTATATTAACATAATATCTCCTCAACTTCAAAAATTTCTGAGAACTCTCTGTGAACAGATTCCCAAGAGCTCTCCCCTGCTCTCTTCCCTTTGTCTTTTCACTTTCCCACCTCCACAGCCTTCCACCCACCTGCCTTTAAATGTGCTGTTTCAAATTTAGAGTTCAAGAAACTTTGTTTAAGTCTAAATCATGAAAGATATTTTCTTCTAGGGCAGAAGCAGCCCACAACCCCTTTATTTTAAACCAAGCTAGAACAGTGCTTTTCAGTCTTCAGAAACTTTTTAATATTTCTCTGTCAGCACTCCACTACAGAAAATGAGTGGTGAGGAGGACAAGATGTTCCCCATCTTGAAATGGGAGATGCAACAAGTATTTTCCTTGCAACCTGCATCCTCTGGGCTCCCTTTTCTCTCAGTATTTTCTCTGATGTTGTTATGAACTTATTATGGAAATGCATTAATTAGTTTTATATTATATCTGCTTTTTATGACATTCATTTTTACTTCTGTGCTAGTGGGTTGTCTGCAGGAGCATGTGAAAATTAGATAGTTTGAGCTAAAGATGCAATGAAGGAAAAAAAGATGGGACAAATGAACTGACTAGAAAACCTAATCCAAATGTATTACTCTGAAAATAATTTGTAATTGATTTCAAGCTGAAGTCTAAAGACCCTGCTCTCCGCAGCCAAACATTCACTGCTGCTCTGTCACAGGCTTTGCCCACAAAGCTGGATTGGCAAAATGGTGAGAATTACTAGTGAAAACAAAACCGTGCTTGTGCATTCTCTCCTGTGTAAATCCACCTATGCACACACATTTTTAGAACAAATTTTCATCCTTCCTTTCCACCTTTTCTTTTTTAAGGTTAAGCTTCATGATTTCAGAGTTATGGAATAGCACTTGGAAACCCTATTCTGGTTTTTACCTCAACCCCTCAATGTGGACATTTTCATCAAAGGAGACACCTTCCTCCCTTGTTTGGAAGGATATAATTATGGGAAATAAGGGCTGATTTTTCTTTTCATGCAGCCGTAATTAACACGGAACAAATCAGCTTTGGGGAGTCACCAGTGCCTTCCTCTGAGCCTGGGGCAAACCCTGAAAGGCCAAAAGCTGATTTCCTTCCTTGCAGCCATCACCATAACACAGTCATATGTGACTGGTTTCATAAATCCTAACACTCCATGGCAGTCACTTTGCTAAAGAGCATGAACAAGCTTGTTTACTATTAGATGCAAAATTACTGCTCAAACCCCAGTCGTTAGGAAGAGGCTAATTGGATGGGAAAGTGATGAGGAAATGATCGAATTCTTAACTCATGTTAAATCCAATGAGTCTGTTCTATCATATTAGTACCTCCCCAACCTGGCAACAAAATTAAAGGAGCTTATCCTGAAAGACAGCAGCTCATCTGGTGCGAAGGGTGCCCATGCAAGCAGTTGTGGTGCTGTTTTGTGTTAGGAGAGTGACGCGGAAGGGACAGCCGGTGCAGCGGCCGGTCCCTGGGAACGGGGATGGAGTATCCCGGCTGGATCGCCGCTGATTTACAGGGGACACAGCGATTGTCGTGTGTGGTAAGGGCCAGGAGGGATGAGGATTTTTTTGGAAAACAGGGAAGTGATCAGTGGAAACGTGCACAGGCTTTTTTCAGCCTCAGCTGGAAATGAGGAAAGCGGCTTCTCCACCCATTAAATAAACGGGCTCCCCCGAGATGAGAGCGGTGCCAACTTACTGCAACAGGAGCTCTCCTACAAAGAGCTGACAGCAGCCTTTATCCCCCAGATAACAAGCTTGACAAGTCTCTTTGCCATTTGGGCACATTGAATTCTCAGGAGAGCTTCCCATGAATAAATCATTGCCTCTTTAGTGACTATCCAGAATTAATGATCCCCCACCTTTTTTTGACAAGCACTTCTTTTGCTGTAGGTTGTGACTTGTGGCTCCTTAGAGGATGGTGACAACTGAGGAGGCCTGCAGGCTTTTGCTTTCTCCTTTTTGGATATTGCAGTAACTTCTCCTGTGACTGAATAGCTGAAAAGTATCTGTAATTATAAAAAAGGTTAACAGTTTTAGAAAAGCAGCTGGGAGAAGAAATCCTAAATCAGTGGAAACCTGTGTTATATTAAAGTCAGAAACAAAAGAAGGCAAAATTTTCCAGAGGTTGAAAAGTAAGATTTATTTAAGGTTCATATTGGGGCACTTCTTGCTCTAGGTTTTCACTAGCAGCACATTTAGATGTGAGGAAACACCTCTGTTTAGGTACTTCCATCATTAACTCAAAGTTATGAATGTTTTCCTTGTATGTAGTCCTCTAGAATTTCCCAGACAATTTGCCTGTCCTGAGAGGAGCAAGGAGTTTGAGGGAAAGCCTTGTATATCATGGCATGGTTGGAATAGCAACTGAATGTGACCCTTTAGTCCCTGATTTTTACTTCAATCCATGTAATCTGATGAGTGATTTGAATGGCAGACTGAACTGCATCACATTTTTCTCAAGTTTGCATCTGAGATGATTCTTTTTTATACCTTAGATTAGAAAAGTACAGAACAGACTCCAGGGAAAAACTATTAAGTTCAAATATGAACTTTCCCAAAATTCAGGGTATTTGGATCTTTGGTACTGTGAGAGTTATTTCTGTAGCAAAGCGTGACTGTGTCTTTTCTAAACTGACTTGATAGGTCATTAACATATCTTTCGTCTTGTCTTACTAGTACAACTCCTGAAACTTCAGGGCAAGTTGCAGTGAGTAGCCACCCCTCTGCTCTTTGGTGGGCAAGCAAATAACCATTCTAGTAAAAAGAAGAAGTGGAAAAAAGTACCTGGGACCTCAACACACTGAAAACAAAATGGGGAATAGAAAGAGTGCTAAAGTCCCTAACGTTGAAGACATTTACTTTGGAGTGGAGTGGGAAAAGGGAGATATTTTGTCAACATTTTAGCATTCCCAGTGCTGAAAAAAGAATAAGCTTAAATTTAGCCCTAGTTCAGTGGGTCCAGAGGAGGTACTGGCTCTTCCAGCTGGGATAATTCTTACATGTCCAAAGGTAAATGTTCAGTGCAGCAAAACCTCAAAGGTTTTAGTTTCACAGCTGTGAGTGCCTGGAACCTTTAGAAATGCTCTGCCTGTGCAGCAGGATGAACCTCCATCCCAGTATATTCTTAGCTCAGAGTTTGAAGCTGTTGTTCCCAGGCAGCCTGTGTAGCAAGAGATCAAAATTGGTGTTTTACAGCAAAATGGAGAAAAAGAGGAATCAAGAACGTTATTAAACCTTGCTCTGTAAAGGTTGTTTTGAAGTAACAGTTTCAAAAGTATGCATCAAAGAGCCAAGACAGTAGATGCAAAATATTCAGAATAACCACATTTATGATAAATACGGAGCATCTATCATATCTCATACTTCAATAGGCTTGTTTTACAAATCTTGATTTTATGTCAGTTTCGTTTATATAATCTTTATCTTTGAGTTGTGAAATCGAGACTTACATGTAACTATGAAGTTTTTAAAGTATTGTTTTTTAACATTAGACTTGTTTAAGATGTTCTAATGATCTATGTCAGAAACCAAATTAACATACTTCAAAACGAATTTGCATAATCTGAAAAAAAAGGTTTGCACAGCTTAATGTAAATTTACATTCCTAATAAAGTATTAACATATCCAAAAATGGATTTTAAATAGTACCATTACATTTTAAATCCTTCCTGTAGATTCCTAACAAACAACTTCAATTTGCATGTCCTGACTTTGCCGTGTAACACAGAACTAGTAATTGACTGGTTTGTAAATCAGCTTTTTAACACTCTGCTGCTACCTTTGTTCATATAGACGAGAATTAACAACCATAAACGTTTTGCATGTAGTAGCATTGAAGAAAAAACTACAGTTTGCAATGGGAGGGATGTTTCAGGAGATGCTTTACTAGACTCAGCTGTAAATTAAAGTGCAAAGCTTGGACCAATCTTAAAGAATTCCAAGTCTGACCCTCAAACCCAGATCACTTCTCTCTCACTTACTAGAAAAAATTAGTCACAGAATTATAGAATGGTTTGAGTTGGAAGAGACCTTAAAAACCATCTTGTTCCAATGCCCTGCCATGGGC
>JAWWMP010000028.1:14985429-15026051 GCA_035047865.1 Dendrocincla tyrannina
TTACTAGAAAAAATTAGTCACAGAATTATAGAATGGTTTGAGTTGGAAGGGACCTTAAAAACCATCTTGTTCCAACGCCCTGCCATGGGCAGGGACACCTTTCACTAGACCGTTTTGCTCAGAGCCCCATCCAACTTGGCCTTGGACACTTCCAGGGATGGGAGTGAGGACATTGGGTTGTCCCTTAAGTGACTATTCTAGATTTCATTCCCCACAAATACAAGATGTACATTATTCTGCAGGATAAGCTTTTTGTACAATAATCTTTTTTTGCAGGATAAGTTTTTTTGCTGAAGCCTGGAGAAATTTCTAGAGAGAGTTTAGTAGCAGCGTGGTAGGACTAAGAACTCAATAAAGGGTATGATGCATTTGGATGGGGCTCTGAGCAACCTGGTCTAGTGGAAGGTGTTCCTGCCCATGGCAGTGGAGTTGGAACAAGATTATCTTTAAGGTCCCTTCCAACCCAAACCATCATCTGATTCTGTGATTGTACCAGTGTGGGAGTCCTGACATCTGAAAGGCAGCAGCTCACCCCAGATGATATTTGAGTATCAGTACTTGAATCTGTAGCCACTGATGCAGAAAGGCTCTGATTCAACAAGGTACTTCAGCTTTAGGAGTCCTACTGAAATCAACTGAATGATGCATGTGTTTAAAGTTATGCACTTAAAATCTTGCTGTAATGCAGCAAAGAGCAATTCCCATTGAAATCTACCATTGAGTTTACTCTGTTGCTGCAACTGAAATACTGGCTTTTTAATATCAAAGTGCAATGAGACCAGTCAGCCTTCAGCTGTTACAGTTTCTAGAGGAAATGGTACAAACTGGCTCTGAAATAAGAAGCTGAAGCAAGGGTAAACACAGTTCTCATTCTCACTGTGGTTTTTGCAAAATCATTTACATTTTGTCTCTTTTTGTTTACCTCTTTTGCTGATGGCAGCTGGAATATTGCCAAAGACCCAGAGCACTAAGCCACCCCATGGTTGGGCAGGTAAAGCTGTTTCTGTAGCTGGAGATGTTTTGGGAGATTCTTAAAATAAAGTGATGAGTCTAGGAGCAGTAAAGCAGAAACAGTGTATAGTTTCATTTGTTTGGCAAATTCCATCCATCACCCTCACAAGATGTGCTAAAGTGAGTGAATAGTTAAAACTGCAGCTGGATGTCAGGCAGCTCAGAGCAGGAGTTTGTAACATCTGGAGAGCCAAGTGGCAACTCGTGTGCCCTTTACAACCATCTCACTGTGCCAACCTGGTTTTAGCTGTCACAAAAGGGTCCTTTTTAGCACAGTGCATGAGTGAGTTACAGATGTGGAAAAACAAAAATTCTGAGCCGGGTCTGCAGTGGCTTCGAGCTGATGTAGCACTGAAACCCAGGGACCAATACCGAGTGCACCAAGTGAGAGCTTGGCTTGTTGTTTTATTTGCTGACTTGTGATTCTCCTTGGCAAAGTGGCCCCATGGTAGGAGATTACTCAGTCTGCTTAACCTTTCTGTCTTCTTTCTCTCTTTTGCTTTACTCATGAATCCAGTCCATCACCTGAGAAAGCTCTGGCTGCTGTACTGCTACTTTTGCTGCTGATAGTCAAAGCATATATATACATATATAAAATAATATATAATAATAATAGATTTTTGTGTGTGTGTGTGTGTTCCTATGGTAAACTGAGTGGAAATAATGTGTGTAAACATTGTGCGGACACTGCTGAAACAGAGTAAATAAAGAAATCTACATGGTGTTATTTGTAGCAATTAGGGTTTTGAAGCATAATATCAGCTCTTTATAAGACCTTTTTTTGTCTTTGTTACATAATGCTGCTGCCCTCTCCATATGGTAGGTTTTGTCTGGTTAAGATGCCCCTGCTCATTGCAGGGTGGGTTGGACTAGGTGACCTTTATAGTCACTTCTAACACAAACCATTCTATGAAAACCCACAGTTTTCTCCCATGGACTGTGTCTATAATATAGCCTCATACTCCAGATGGTTTCTTGCATTCATATTGTCACAAACACACAAAAAATGGGATCAAAGGGATGTTGTTCTTCCTGTACTCATAAAGCAATGCACATCTCACCTAGGTGTGAATATATTTCATGCACATTGCCTATTTCCGAACACAGCCAGCTCTGTAATAACTATTACAACTATAAGAGCATGCAACGCTAGTGAAAAACATGCCTTAACAAGGCATGAACAATGGTATCAATCTCTCTAAAACCTTCGGTGAAACAGGCACAGGGCGTTAAAAAAAAATTCTTCTGCTAAAATATATAATCATAATACAAAGCCCATTGAATCATTAATCAAAGTCGTTATATCAGGGTTTTTTATTGAACTGGATCATTTTATATGTATTATTCTTAAATATGTATCCCTGAGGATTGTCAATATTATTTCTGCAGTTGAGAAAGCCAAATAAATAAATCTAAATTCTCTCTGCTTAGTTTACTGTGGGAATCAAGCTGAATTCTCTGTTCCATAAGCAGAAGAAGGAAAAGAAACAATTTAATGAGAATGACAAATGCTTAGATAAGCACATTTTAATCAAAGTCAAATTCACATCATAAGATAAAAAAGATGGAGAAAATTGTTCAAGAAACTCTACAACGCATTTTTGCCCACCATACCTTGCAGAAGAAGAAAAGTGTCCCACCTTTTTTCCTCACTTATATGTAGATGCTATAATTCTTCTAATGGCATCAAGATGTTATCTCTTGTAACATTTTTCTTGTTATTTTTTCATAGTAGTATTTGCATGTTCTTGACTTATTTATTGGTTTTTTCCCTCCAGTTTTAAAATACTTTGTAGAACCACTACACCATAAGATCCAAATGGAGCCACAATCGGTATAGTGTACGATCTGTTAAATGAGTGGCAGAACGGGGGGCATAACTACAGCCCTCTAGCTCAGATTGATTTGTGGTTTCTTTATAATGAGCTGTCAGAGAAAAGTCTGAACCCTAATGTGCCATAACATGCTCCAGGAGTCACCATCCCATTGGGAAATATCAATGATTATCAAGATTCATCTCGTCTTCCAATTGCTCCTTATTTTCCTCAGCACCGGGCTCTGCTTTGGTCTTGGCTCTGCTCCACCATCTTTGCCTCTCCCATAGACTGTGTTATGTACCAAGACTGTCATTTTGGCATGGGATGATAGAAGTTGCCAGTAGGTGTGTATATATAGGTATATATTGGTCAGGTATATAAATATATATATACATTCAGAACACTGTACAGAAATCTGAGAAACTCTCCTGCCCTTAAGTTCAAAATTGTCACTTTATTTCTTTAGAAGATAATTTAGCTGTTCCAGAAGCGCCAGGAAGCACAGAAATCCTTTACACAATGGGTGCCTATGTTAAAAAAATAATAAGAATTTGCAGAATGTATAAAACATGAGAAAGGTTTACACACAGAAATTGCAATTGAATACATTAAAATCAAAGACAGGCAGAGAATGAATTAATTTGTTTCAAATGATTGTATGTAGTTTAGTCAGGTTCTATAATTTAATTTTAGCGAGCACAGTACTTCCTAATTATCTGTATACTTGCAGATGCATAAATAAATCATGGATTTTCTTTCCTGTATACTGACTGTTCACACACAAAAAATACTCCAAACCCAATATTTTGGAAACTACAGAGTAAATAAGCCAAGTATAAAGCAGGGGCAGCAGGCAATGATGGCTTTTTGTGAACAAAAACATTTTCATGAAGTTTTAAAGCATCTGAGGAGCAATAAATTCTAACCGTTTCTCTATGAAGATCACTCAATTTATGCATGAAAATTAGAGCTGTATGGGGAGGTGCCTTCTTGCAAGGTAGGTGTTGTATTTAAATTTGTTGGCAATTTTTTTAAGCAGGAAAAGTTTGATTAAATTATGGATACCCATCTGGGTGTGCATGAGACAATGGAGAGAGGTCAGTCCAACATAAAAGTGTCTGCTCATCTCCCCTCCTGACTCTTCCCAGTAAGAATTAGAACATTTTCTGATTTCTGGTTGTTTCCTGAAGAAGCACCAAGCTGGGAGCATCATGAAGTTAGTTTAGGGGAAGAGCAGGATATTCTTGGCTTTCTGGAGCTCAACAGGCAGTTTTTTTGGAAGGGTCTGGAGACACAAAGCTGGTCAGAATGCATAACCAGGGAAGTATAAGTGCCTGATTAATTGGAAACAACATTGTATAGCAGGCTAAAAATTTTCAGAACTTTTTTTTTTGGCATTCTTAAAGAATACTCAGGAAATAACATAGTACAGAGAAGTCAGAGAACAAAAACAAGCCCAGAAACAGAAAGAAATATTGACTTAAAAGAATTGGTATAAATCACATTAACTTGACTGAAAATATGTATTAAGTAAACTTCCTTTCTAGGGGTCACAGGCAGGGCTGTAATGGGAAGCGAAGTCTTTATCCACCACATTATTTTAATAAATTCTCCTTACTTCTGAACCCTTCCTTTGTGACAGTTCCTGTCTTGATCAGGGGAAGAACCATGAGCATAATTTCTTTCCACAGCTGCACTGGACAGATTGGGACAGGGATTTCCTTTTGTTCCCTGTCTGTACAGCACCTGGCACAGCGAGGTCCCAGCCCACGCACAGAGCACCTCTGTCTTATGAAAATTTTGGCACTTTAGCCCAACCAGCTTCACAGAACTAAAAAACCCTCAAGGATCATACAAATTATAGAATCACAGAATGGCCCGGGTTGGAAGGGACCTTAAAGCTCATCTTGTCCCATCCCCTGCCATGGGCAGGGTCACCTTCCACTGTCCCAGGTTGCTCCAAGCCCTGTCCAACCTGGCCTTGAACACTTCCAGGGATGGGGCAGCCACAGCTTCTCTGCCCAACCTGTGCCAGGGCCTCACAACCACCACAGTAAAGAATTTCTGCTGTATATTTAACCTCAATTTCCCCTCTTTCAGTGTGAAGCCTTGTCCTGTCACTACAGTTGCTGATGAAGTGCCCCTCTCCAAAGCCCTCCAGTTTGCTGCAAACACAGCAAATGCCACGGTCTTTCTCAATATTAGAGATATTTTTTCCCACACTGCAGAAGCATCTACAAGAGGTTAATGGGCTAGACCTTGACAGGACATGTCCTTTATAGGGACTGCTCATCATAACCACATGGTAAGTTAAGGAACCTGAGTGACTGTGGGCTCGCTTTCTCCTCTGGAAGAGTGAAATAGCACAGAGGGGAGTGAAGGCGATTTTTGCTCTGTGTTTGCAGTCGGGTTTGTACTATTCCACTCCAGTTAGAGTACAGATCATTGTGATCCAATCAGTTAGAAATAGCTCAAAGCCACCACTGCTTATCCTTTTGCCCTGATAAGCAAAGACCTCCAAGTTTAGAGGCTTTGGAAAAAATTTGCCTTGGGTCACTTGCTTTGCTAGCAAGGACATTGCAGTATTTTTTACAATATGTTTTACTTTGAGAGGTTAGTGACTTTTGCCTGGGTGGTTTTTGTTCTAAATATAGCATTTTTCTAAATGTTTGGAAAAAATTGAAAGCATCAGTCTCTTCTTTACACAGCATTTTGAGTAGCAATTTTCTTGGTGTGTCCTAAATGCCCTGTAATTTGCATGGAAGAAACTGAATCAAAGGCTAATCATTTTTTATTGTTCAGAGAAGTAAGAAAAGAATTACAAAGGATTATTTTAAAATACCCTTAGAGACATCTAGTTTTAGGTGGATTCTCATAAAAGGCTGTCGATCTAGATCACTGGTTAATGGCTCTCTGGGGACAAAGTGCACAATGCTGAGCTGTTTGTGGTTTGTCATGTGAGCTGTGTGGCCCCAGTGATGGTCCCGAGCCATTATGCACAACTCAGTTTCCCTGTACCAAAAAGGAAAAAAAATTGGGAATTCTGATCCTGCAATTAAAGTAGGTCTCAGTCCGAATCATGACCAAACGTTCAAAATCACCTGAAGGAAGCATCCCTTGATGATCTTCCCTAAAATGTTGCTTGAATCCAGTGCAGTATCTCCCTGTTCGATTCCAACAAGTGTTAAGTACCCTGTAAGATGGTGAACTGTGCAGAGCTGTTTTCTCCAAAAACTTGACACTAACATATCCCTACAACAGTCCAGCTCACAGAATAATTAATTGCAGATAATTTTCTTCAATTTTATTACACTTTGTTCCATGGAAAAATAGGTTTCTTCCCAAGTGCATTTACTACTTGAAGTTAATGGATAATTTTAGGAAGCAACTCTGCATTTTCTCTTTGTGAATGAACAGGTCACTGTGCACATTTAGAAGTCAAAGTTGAAGCAGTTTTGCCTGCAGATGTAGAATTTGGTAGCAGACAGGATTTTTCAAATCCATACAGCTTTGCTTTCTGACTCTGCAGTGCAGACATCCCCTCTCCCTCCGCTCTCTGCCTTCAGCACAAATGTCAGACAGATGTGGGGCTTACACTGCACTTGAATTTCAGGAGTAATCTCCAAAATAACTGCTCTGTTTTTGCACACAGAAAGATTATTTTCACATAATGTGTCATAATCTTCAGATTAGTGTTTAGAGGGATACAGAGCATTACAGATAAAACTGTCATACTTTCACCCAACAGCTCTCACTCATAAACAGGACGTGAAATGCAGCACCAACATGAGAAACAGAGACCTGTGCGCTTCAGCAGCCTTAAAAGTGTTGGTTTTCTACCAACATAGAAGAAACAACACAGGGCCTTTCTGAATCGTGCTTCTGTACATGTTGTTATTTGTATTTATCCTGAAGTGTGTACGTCTCCCACGCAGCTTTTTATAACATGTCAGGTGTGGGATCCCACTACAGAACCAGGGTGAGGTTTGCAAACGCAGCCAGGGAGCTGCTGCTGCCTTGGTGGTGGGATCACAATGGAGAGACACCCTGCAAAGGATTTGTGGAAACTCCAGCCAGCCTTCACACTCGAGGAAAGTCAGGGACATTATTTTTAAGAGCCACTGATGATGGGTTTAGATCTTTTGAGATGGTGTTTCGGCAGGGGTCTATGTGTGAAGGTGGTGCCACATGAAGGGGTCACTGCATGAATGTGGTTTTGATGACCCACTTTGCATTGGGAAGCCTAATGTTAGAGTTCCCATCTGACTCACTGGTCTCACTGTACACGCTCATAGGGATGTTCCTTGTACTGCTGAAACATGTGGACCCCAATATCTGTTCGATTTGGTGGGTTTTTTTCAGTGAAGAAGTGACTCCTTTTTGCATTTCACATACATGGATAAATAGGCTGCTTTGCTTTGCCACATTAGAAGTCATTTGCAGAGCACTGGAAATAGTTAACACGAAATAATTCTAATAGTAATTCTAATAATGATTGGAAAGTCCTGTATGGAAAGGTCTTTTGTACTGTATTAGTGCACAGTAGACAGCATTTTTTAGTGTCTGGCTTTTTTAGGCTGTCAAGTTTCAGTAATGAAATTGCAGCAAATGATAAAGGCAACATGGTCCATTTTAGTTCTTCCACATTTTGCATTTCCTTGACAAAATAATAGCCACAACATTTTGATAAGATTAGTTAAGTGCTCTTCTGTCTAGGGATATTTGCAGCAGGAAGTCAAATAGCTGTCAGTGATTCGGATCCCTTTTCTGGTTTCTTGTAGGGGTTTTTGATAGCCTTCCCTCTTTGTTTCACTGCAAGGATTTCCTTAGCTGAAAGACACGAATCCCATGGTAATAAGGATAAGGTTCTTTACTCTTCCAAGTGCCAGCTTTGCTAGTCTTCCTTCAGGATAATCAGTTCTTAGACTACAAACTTTTCCCATTTCTCTTGAGAATGGCTTCCTTCCTTCAGCAGGAACCTGAAGAAATAAAAATGAACAAGATGAATACATCTGACTGAGAGAATCAGTATGAACGTTATATATTCATGGTCTATCATGAGCAATCACAGACTATTTTCTGGAATAATCTGTGTTGTGAATATCAAGATTCTCCAAAATGTTAAGATAAAGGTCAAAACCCAGATTTCCACAAATTGATTAAAAGCTTTTAAAATCTGGCCTTCAAATGTAAAACTTTTAACCTCAGATGTTTGTCTTTATGAGCTTACCAGTTATGCTTGGACTCAGAGGTAGCTCTGCAGTGGTAAATTTATTATGGCAGTGCTTGGATCAGGCATTTTACTGCAGGTTTGTTATAGTTAGCTTGCATCTTAAAATGGTCTGATACGTTCTCAATTGCACTAAAATCTGTATTTAAAAGAGAACTGGATGAGACCTTTGCTGGAACTGGCTTTTTCTCATTATTTGGGTCAGTTTCAAGGATGTAATTTATTGCTGATTATTATTGTTTTTTAAACTGGAAAATTCCTCCTGGAAAGAATGTTTTAAAATACTTGATAAAAGTGATGTTTTAATGGAAAAATAAAATATGAGCACAAAGAAGGGTAAGATTTATTTTGCTACTTTCTGAGACATTTTTCTAGTTTTTAAACTAGGCAGAAAGGGAAGTGTTTTTCCCGTCTTTGTCTTGGGAGAAGGAGCTGGTGGTGGTTCCAAGGCTGTGCCCAGCTGGAAGCACTGCAAGAAGCAGGAGGCCCTAAGTCTCTTCTCTGCCCTATTTGAGGTGGGCAGAAGCAGGTTCAGCTATTTTGATGCAAAGTGCTCCTGATCAAGTTTAACACCCATTCTTGGGGACCAGACCCAGGGACAAAGTGCCTCTCTGGCTCTGGAGATGGCCAGAGGGGAAAGGTCTGACCGTCTTTTCCAATCAGTGACTGCTGAATTGGAATGTGTTTGGTTTTCCCCTTGGATTTTTAAGCTCTTTTAGGGTTTCAGGTAGGACAATTTGCAGGTGAGCTGGATGCTGGACATAGTTAGCAGTACTGGGGTGGTGCTTGAATGAGTGAGTTATATCAAGAATACAAATTGCATTTAAAAATACAGTTTAAAATTTCTTCCTTGCCATATAGGCAATTTTCTTGAACAATTAAGGGAGCTGCACAGAAGTACAGTCATTTAATTAAATATAGTTAAGAATTGAAACCCAATTAATTTCTGGAGAAACGGAACTGTAAGGTTTTTTTCAGTAATTGCAATGTCATTAACTTACCATGCTACTGCACCAATTGAGTGGAATATTTAAGTAAATTCAAATGCATTGTGTCAGATTCAAGGTTCTTTCAAAAGGATTGGGAAAGAATGAAGAGTTATACTGAGCTGACAAGTATAAGGCTTAAAACCTTTTTCTTTTTTTTTAAGTGCACAATTTGCACGTCAAATAGATGGATGTTCACAGAATCGTTTTAATTCTGAGACCTTTGATCAAAGATTTAGGGGGAACCATAAAGAGAAATTCTCTTGAAAATGTTTTCTGCTTTCTAATGAGGAATGGCACCATTTGGGTACGTAGATGAAAGCACACCTAATCTTTTCTACTCCTCCTTCTTAATAATACCCTTGGATTCAGAAATTGGGCACAGCAGGAAGAAAAATCCTTTACAGCACATCTCTGCACTCCTAAAGCATTACAAGCTGTCTAACTCCTGGAATAAGCAGATATTTCTCACACAGGAAGTCATTTGTCTTTGGGGCAATGGGATGAGAAGGCAGTTAGATTAATTTTCACACAAAATTGAGGAATAAATATTTGGAGCTGTGCCCATGATGACTGGAATAGCCTGGGATAAAAACAGCTCCAAGAAATTTGCCTCTGCTGCATAAGAAAGATCATGATAGAGGATCCTTCATTGGGATTAAAGAGTGAGAAAACAGAGCCAAGATTTCATTTGCTTGTTCCCCCTCCCCAAAGGATGAGAGACAGGAAAATCATAAGGATGTGAGCAAAGCAGAGGAAATTATGGAGCTGGGAGCGAACACTCACCTAGACCTCACCCCCTGAATTCTGCTCACAGCAGAACACATCAGCATTTCCACTCTGAGGGAAACACAGTCATGGCCTGCATAGCACAAAGCATTCTTGGATGGACGGGGGTGGTGGTTTATTGCCTCAAAATTTGATTCTCACACTGGTGTGTAATTCACCTTCCAGAAAACCATCACATGAGTAAAATCGGGAGAGAGGGATTTTTTTATCTAAAAAATGGAGATAAAGAAATTAAATAGATCCTTTGTATTTGGTAGTATTTCATGTTAATATAACTGACATTTTGCTCCCTCTTTTCAAGGAAGCTAATAGCTTTTATTATTCTTTAAACTGCATTAGATTATCCAGTAATCCCTCTGCTGCAAACTACATGGCCTCAGAAGTTTTACAAGTTGTACTGAAATAAGAAAGTTAACATAAATTAATTCAGGGTGAATCTTAAAATGAAACCACTTGACCCCTATTAAAATTTGCTGCTAACACTGTTTGGAGTTGTTCTTAGTGTTTGAAATCACTTTATCATCTAATATGACATTGTGAAGTAGCAGAGTTGCTTTAAGGCATCATTGTTAAAAATGAGAGTTGCCAGGCCATTGCTGCAAAGCCGTGAATCCCAGGAGACCTGCGTTGTTCCTCCATGCTAAATTAAAAGGCATTAATCTTTTCACATGCTGTATCCCAGATACAAATTCTTGCTCGGTGCAACTAGAAAAGTCTCTCAGTCCCAGGCTTGTCAAGCCATAAAAAATGAGGGAAAAAAATAAACAAAGCTGTATTGCATGCCAGGAAGAAAAGACATGGGACACATTTCTAGTTCAACCAATAAATCTTCTTCTATAGGGTGTGATACACTTCTAAAAACTGGGCAATGACTCAGCCTTCGTATGTCAGCAGCAGGCAATTCCTTTCATGATCTGAATGATTCCTTGGATGCTGGGCATCAACCTGGATTTTTGAGGCAACATCTATAAGGAGGATAACCACTTTGCTATTTTCAGGATTCAGACTTGAAAAACTTTGCTGTGTCCCCTCTCACAGGGCCTGGCATAAAAATGGATTGTACAGAAACATATCCAAGTCTGATGGTGCAGGCAGATACCCCTGGCAAGTTCTCCTTGTTACTCAGCTTGACTTTCCATCAGTTTTGTGGTCCTTCATAGTCATCGTTCTCTGTAAATTATCATCTTGTTCAGAGCAGATCATTGCTGTTGGGAGTCTGAAGCAAAATAGCAATGGATATGGCTTTGAGACCAATCAAGTTTGCCTCACCTTTCTCTTTTTTTTGGTACCAATTTTGATTTTATTAGCATTTTATAAGTTTGTGACAACACTGAAACAAAAGAAAGGAGGGGTTTGCAGTGGGTTTGTTGGTGAAATGAATGCACACTAAATTTAGCTGCTTGTTTTTTCTGCACGATACCTCTTATCTTTTGTTGATGTAATATCTAGCTGGAAGTTTAGTCCAGTAGTAATGACTGTATCACAGCCCGGGGCATGGTATTGAGGAAACAACAGACTGCAGTGCTGAACCAAGTCAGTTCCTTCACATCTGAGAGCAGCTGTACGGCCCTTTGTTATCATTAAATGGACTTCAGGGAGTTGGGGAAGATTTGCAGAGACAAGCTTTGTGGAGTTCCTTGTATCCATGTGAAAAGAGGATCCATGTCTCCCTAGCTGTGTGCAGAGTGAGAGACTGCAGTGTGCATCCAATTCTGCCAATGTTCAGCATAAAATGGAGACAACTAAATTTAGGCATCCCCATGTAGGCTTACACATGTCAGCAGGATGTCTAAATTCCTATTTTAGTCTATGAATGGAAAACTGCCAATAGATTCCATGAAAGTGGAGGTTTGGGAGCTCTTCTCACCCCAAAGAGCATGGAGACACCCCTGTCCCCAGTGGGTGATGTGAGTCTTCCCTGTCCTTTTTGTCTGTGGGGAAAGCTGATGGCAATCGTGTCCTGAAATGGCTAAATACGTTCAGCTGAATAGAAGATGTGTTAAGTTAATGAGTGCTAATCAAGATTAACACGCTGAAATCACTGAGAGTCATCTTTTCGAGAGGAAGATAAGTTGGAGGGAAATCAAGCTGCATATGTCTGATAGCTGCACAAGATTGCTCTAGATGATTTAATGGGTCATTTTTATTATTTATGCTCTATGCAATCCAATTCAGTACAAAAAAGACTTGCCAGCATGAAATTAAATGAGGGATTATTGTGTTGACGAATATCTGAAACTGGATCTAAATACTGTTGAATTCACCAAAAGTAAGAAATTCTCAGAACCAGAGGACATGGGGACCTGAGAGCATGAGGGACCCACTGGCCCTCACCCAAATGAAACCCCAACTCTGCAGAAGAGCAAAGGATCTCCTTTTCACATTTTCAGATCTGACCTAATTTAAGAAATACTCTACATCTTGTATTAGTTACATACTGTGCACATAACTATCTGTGGCCAGTGAGTTATTATATCTAAGGATCTGTTAGGAGAGGCAAGAAATGCGTAAGATGTGGTTTTGTTATAGAAAAAAACATGCAATGGTGGTTTACACACAGTGGGACAGGCACATGAGAGGTGCAAGGCAATAAATGATAGGTCTGCTCAGAGATTTCAGCAGCAGAAGAAGCAGGAAAGCAGAAGAAGATGGGGACAGAGAATTATGGAAATACAGCATTGTAGGGAAAGAAAAGAAGGTGAAAGCTGTATAACTTATGACAGGCTGGTTTGGGTTTTTGTTGTGGTTGTAGTATTTATCTCCTACCGAAGGAGTCAGACATGCTGTTCATTTTATATTTACTTCTTATTCATGGAATCCAAAGGAGAAAAATCTTCTGTTATTTAAAGAGCTTGTACAAGGCCATTCGTACTGCTGAGACCTGATGGCTCAGTTCAGTTGTTTGTCAATGCAAATAATTCTAGATGTTCATTTTGGAGATACTGACAGTGAAATGCTACCTCTGTGCAATCAAATATATTCAGTAGGACATAATTGCTAATCTTTTCTATGCCTTTCACACCTGGTTGGATGTTTTTCTGTGATGTATTTCAGCAGAGAATGTTCATTTATCCATACTTTTGTAATTATATTCATCAAAAAGAAACTATCATTTTTGATCACTCTTAATTTCTATAAAACTTTGAATTGCTTAAATCTAAAATTTTCTTAAATGGGGAAATTTGGTTTTCAATTTTTGAAGCAACTTTCATTTTAAAATGTAAACTATTTACAAGAAAAATTGTTTTAAAAATGTAAATGTGTTGAAATCAAAAGGAAAGCTGACCCGAATCTGATTATTTTTCTGTTCCAATTTTCAATTCACGACAGCTTTTTACCATTATATTTTTTCCTGCTTCAAGAATTTCATGAAATATGAAGGAAGCAGTGCTGAATGTGTGAAACCTTATGCTTTAAAGAGAAGAGACACATATTTGGACTCCTCAGATGTGAGAAACCTAGAATAGAAAAGTTTTTCACCAGGAAAGGTAATATTTTGGGGTATCTTTTTTCTTTTCTTATTTTTTCTGATCTATAGGATACTTTGGATTTTCATTTCATATTCAGGAAGCTGAAGAGTTTTTCTTGGTTGGTTGGCTTTTTTTAACAGTTGCTGAACTCTTCTAATAGTTTCTGGTGATCTAATTGAGAAGGAAAGCCCCAAATGCTGTAGGAACGCAATGCAACTCTCACTCTCTTTGCCTGGCCTTTTGTTCAGGCAGTTAAATGTTTCCATGGAGAAAATGTTCTGACACGCTGTGAGTTTTCCAGGTTTTTTCATTTCCAGTAGGTTACCCGTGTACCATGATGACTTAGGGGAGAGCATCTGACACTGGTGCCCAGATGGTCTGGCTGCAAGGACAGGTATCAGAGCAGAGCAGCTGCTGGACCTGGCATCGGTCACAGAGTGGCTTCATTTCCCTTCCCAACTCTTGCTTGACTCATTTTTTCTGTCAGGTAGCTTGGCTTCCTGTGCCTGGCTCTCTCCAGGCAGCTGAAGTTTCATGACAAAGGTAACAAAATCCCCCTGCTAGGCTCCAAACAGGTTTTTCTGACAAGACATGCTAGTGCTGTAACTCAGACACCAGTTCCTGCCTTAAGTATTTTGAATTTACAGCAAACTTCAACCCTCTCCCCTCTGGCAGAACATTTTCATAGGCACTATTTACATGGATTCTGCCAGTGAAAAAGCAATCAGTGGAAAGGGATTGTCTGGGACCCTTTTTTTGTAGATGCTTCTGTATAAAGGTACAGCTTAAAGTGTAAGTCTTTCTCAAAACTTCTGCATATAGCGGAGATTTCATTGAAATAAGCCCTTTTTGAATTCAGGATGAGACACCTCTAATAGTTAAGTAATTATTTAGATGGCACAACATTTCCCATTCCCTCTGCTATTACAGATCATTTTGTTAACATGGGTAGAACCAGCAGATTTCACATTTAACATTGGCCACTGGAGAAATTTGATCACTCAAGTTGGATGTAGTTGAAAAGCGAATCTCCAGGTTCTTGTTAAAGAGAACTCATTAAAGGTCTCCCAAAGTCCTCCCTCCTCCAGTGCTTCACTGCCTGGATTCTTGTGTTTCTTGGCCTGTGACAATGACATATATTATATCACAACTGCAGATTGGACACAGAGATGAAATCTTTGTCTGACTTTTGGATATATACTAATAAATAGAGACTACATTTATACCTATTAAAAAAATTAACCATATTTCAGAAAAGAAATACAGAGCTAGTTGAAAAAAGCATAAACTAAGTACAAACAAAACAGTCATTCCAGGCTTCATGTTACCTGAGGCAGTACTACACTGAAAATTTAATTAAAGTATTGGGGACTATCACTTTCTTATTATTTTCCAGAGATTTCAGTTATATGATAAGCAGGTTGATGATCAGTATTCTAATGGTTCTTGCTGTAATAAATTCAGTCATATCAAAACTCAGTTTTCTGGGAATAAGAGAGCAGAGCAATATTGAAAATGATAAAAATACACACATTTAGGGAGTTTTTTCTTGGGAAATCTCCATGCACTCAAAAGGAGGAGATTATTCATGGTTATCCTTGTTTTCTGCAGGTAGGGACACAAAGGACGTGCTGTAATCACTGTGCATAGCTCAGCTTGCCTCGAATGAACCTGTCCTGAGGGCAAATACTGTAAATCATTGGCTCCCACAGCAGCAACTGGACTGTTACCAGCAGCTGAGCTACAGACAGCTGGAGAGAACTCTACATTTGGATAATTCTAGGCTGTGTTGCAACCAAAGAAGTGATGCAGTTGTGACATATAAAAAGACATTATTTGCAGGAAGAGATGCCCAGGGACACCAGGGAAATTTTGGTGAAGGTTGGTTGACCAAACCAGGCAGGGTCTGTGACTTCCCTGAACAGGGAAAAGACACCAGTTCTATTTCCTGAGAGATTTTTGGTTCTGAAAGATGCTTTTTTCCCCAGAGGAATCATGACTTTTTTTTTTTTCTCCCCTGAAAAATGGAATCTTTTCAAAACATGCTCAGATGTTTCCAGGTCATCTATTTTAGTTATTTCTCTCCCTGAAAATAACATTAAAAAATCTGCTGTTTGAAATCCCATTGACACTAATAGCATGTTCACTGAAAGTATCTTTGGTAAAACAGCAAGTGAATTTTTCTTCCTAAACTCACTTAAAGTATTCCCATTGTGAATTTTGTGTCTCAAGCTTGAATTAGCAGTAGACTGACCTTTCTTTAACCTATCCCTTGGGCTATACTGCTATTTAAATACTGATACTATATCCTTAGCAATGCCTATTCAGTCAGAATATATTTGGACAAAATGTTGAACCTGAACTAACTTGAGACTTTACACAGTCAATGAGTAATATTCCTATAAAGAAATATAGAAATATTCCTATAGGAATATAATATAATAGAAATGCAGGGTCTAATATATATAGAATATAATAATAATTATATTGAAAATAATAGATACATTGAAATGTGGGAATAGAATAGATATTGGATCAATTCTATAATTCCCAAGAAAGAGTGAGAAAAGGGAAATTGTTATTTGTGGAACATGATTATAATGGTCTTTTCTTTGGTAGCTTTTGGCGTCCTGGGTTCCCTCATTCCTTCCTCCTCCTACAGTAGAAAGATGGTGCCGAGGTGCTACTTTTTCTCCATGTCCCCCCTGTATGGGGATGGACAGGAATGACTGGGCTCTTTAAGAGCTGTGCTGGAGCTGCTTAGAATGAGCCTTTTTCTGCAGCTAATGCATAACATATCACATCAGACATATCTCCAGCCGTACTGGGGCGACTCATCCTTATATCCAAAGGCGGTCCAGCTCCAGACTGTTATTTTAAACAAAGACAGAAATAGCTGCAGTCACTGTCACCACAGTGTGCACAGTCCAGCACAGTCAATACAAATATATGTTGTAACAGGGTAATGATGCTGTAGTGTCCATTGTTACAGGGAGTATTGAAGAGAACAATCGCAAACTCAAGGAACATGTCCATAATTTTAGATTTACAGCTTCCAGCAGCAGCCTCAAGGTCCCATTGCGTCAGGGTTTATACATTCACGTTAACAGCAACTCACTTTCCCTTTTACTGTGATCTTTTCCTTACTCTTTGGATGTAACACTTCAGTTTCCTAGGGGAAGTTATCATGTTTTTGGAGTGTCAGGCATTGTGGGGATTCCCCTGCAGCCATACCTTTTACTGTGTCCTAGGGATAGGTGCTTTGATTAAATTTCATATACATAATTTGATGGGTTCAGGGACCAAGTATTTCCAGGACTGAAACAAGAAGGGGGGGGAGGGTTTAGTCTTTTTCATGTAACTGTTGCCATGATCTAATGGGACTAAATTTGGTTTCCTTCTAAATAAATCTCACTGTCATTTAGCGATACTAAAAAATTAACTAGATGCAGCAGTTCTGTGCTCCGTAGCAGGAAGCCAAAAGCAAAGATATTTTAGATTAACAAATGAAGTGGAAATGACTTTTCCCCCAAGGACTTATTTCCCATGAGAAAACTAGTTTCTCAGAAAAAGGGGGCTCTAAAAATAGATTGTGTCACAGAGTTCTGAGCCAGCCTGCATCTTCCTCATCCTTCATGGAAGAGCACAACACACACGAGTCCTGTGGTCTTCAGGAAGACTCAGGGAACTCAGAAACATTTGAATGGTTTAACAACTGACTCAGGGCAGAAGAGGAAATGCAGGTGTGTGATTTACTGGATTGTTAATTAGGCTGAGCAATTATAAAGGGCAGATAAATTCAGCTGGTGGAAAAAGTGTTTTGCTGCTAGCAAAAGGACAGTGTAAACATTTTGCTCTTCTGTGGAGAGTATAATGAATGTTCTGTCTTTGCACTGCTGTGACAGACCTTGGAAAAGCTGGGTAAGGTTTAATTAATAGAGAACATAATGAGTTTTGTCCACAGCTGACAAACATGAAAGCTGTACCTTTTCAGTATTTTAATTGTTATCTAAATGGACACTTATTGATGTCCACAATCTGCCTGCCTTACCCAGTCTCCACTGCTAAATAGCTTCAGGTCTTGTAAAAGCAACTCTATTCCTGCAGTTCGTGTCAGTATCAGAGGCATATCAGGGTGTTCAACCTCACAAAGCAATGACCATTTCTGCTAAGCCATTTTGGATCCAAGGATACCCCAGTAAAGTATTTTGTACCATGTGAGCTGCAGGCTGCTTGCACTGACAGACATGCTGCAGGGTAGGAAACCACCAGAGACTCACAGTGGGCACTGAAACCAAGGAAGAGAGATGAGAAAGAGGTGCAAAGCCCTCAAGACTTGTTCTCCTGAGGACTTGCCTCCAGTGGCAGAGAATGACTGAGGTGAACTGAACTTGTGGTATTTTTTTGCTGCTGGAAATGGACAAAGTATCTCTTGCTTTTATATAACTTTTGCTATTCTGGGTTATGTCTGAAATCAGCTTTTATTTGTTACTAATGATTATTTATCCAGAGCACTGAGCAGGTGAGTCAGTGTTTCCTGCTAGAACACCGAAACCTCCCTTACCACATTGTTGTCACAGCCCTTCAAGAACTAAGTAGTTGAAGGAGGAAATTCACATTTGATGTTTCAGCTTCAGTCCCCCTATATTTATAGTTCACTTAATGCTCATGAACATGCAGATATCAGCTGTCATCTGTTTCCTTCAGTAGTTTTTATACCGTCTGAAAATGATTATGGAATTAAATAATTCGATTGCATTATTACTTTTATCCTTGCAAAACCTGGGAATTAGGGTTATAAAAATACTCCTTTTAATAGCATTACCATATTAACAGAGATGGAAATTTTCTAAGGTAGAGACTTTTTAAAAAAGTCTTACATCTTAAATTATAATGAGATGAGGAAACACTAAATGGTTAATTTACACGGAACTTAGTGAAGAAAGGCTGTTTGAACTACTAGGAACATTATTTTGTGGGGAAAGAAACAGTGAGCACTGGACATGTGTTTTGAGAGATGAATTGCAGCAAAAAAGAACTGAGAATCACAGGACGGTAACAATTGAAAATCATAGAAAAATTATTTTACCTCAATAAATTGATCTTTTTAGTCGCAATCAGAATTAACAGCAATATACATGCGTTATTCTATTAATAAATGTCTCAATTATGTGTAAATGTAATTGAGACATTTAGTAATAGATAAAGTGCTTTTCTGAAAGTCAGTCTCTCCTCTCCAGTACATAATTTAAGAACAACTCAGTGGAGACAGCATGGAAGAAAGGACCCCTGGGTTCTCTTCGTATCACAAGTATGTACTGATGCATTTTTTGGCAAAGTGACAAAAATCAAAGAGAGAAAAGCTAGAGAGTGTTCTGGGTGAAAACACTTTGATGGACAAAAGTGCCATTAATGTCAGAAAATAGTACATCCAGGATAGAATTTATATCAAAATTTTATCAAAAGGCACTGAGAAATAAATCAACAAACAAACTGTGGTAATCAAATGGAAGAAAACTGATTCACCCCCACTCAAACCCTTAGTCATTGCCCTGCAGGTTGAGCTTGTCTTCTGCTGCACTGAACTGTTCTGTAATAAATATAGAAAACTCAAGATGTGCATCAGGCACAGCGATATATAAAAGCAACAACAGTCATGGAGAGGAGTTACAGGTCCAGCAGGCAGATTGTAGTTTATGCTTAGGCTATGGTTAAAAATCCCCTTGAACCTGAATTACCCTGGTAGCCAAATAAATTTGGCTTTGGATCAAAATTGTTGGCCAGCCCTGAAAAGGGTCATGGAGTTAAAATGAGCATATTCCCTGGTCTCTGCGGTACTCTGGAGATAAATGATGATGCTCATGTTCATATTTATTGTTTAGAAATGGAAGTGGGTGCAGAGAGGTAAAAAAATAGTAGAGGATAAAAACTCTTTTAACTAAATAGAAACATGTTTCTGGTATATAGTACATGAAAGCCAAAAGAGCTGAAGATGAAACATAAAGATGTCGTTCCAGGCAATGGATTTAATCTTAGAAAACTTGTCTCCTCTCTGCCACTTCAGGCACTATTAAAGTAAGAACACATCCCAGCCTCAGTATTGCAGTCTCCAAGGCATTTTGGAAAGTAAACAGTGAGCCTATGGAGGCACAATACCCGATAAAAACACAGCCCATCCATCAGCAAGTGAGCACTTTTCACCTTGCCTTCGGGTCCTGACCGTGTAGGGTCCCCAGGCAAGGAAGAGAAGGAGAGGTCTGCTTTTGTCATCTGCAAACGTCCTCCCTACATCCCCACAAACACCTCTTTGCTTTGGTCCCTTGGCAGGGATGATGCCACTGCTGCCCTTCTAAGGCAGCATCTCAAGGTGAGCAGAGTCAGTGCGGGAGTCAGCAACTCAAGGTAAGCAGGGGGCAGTATTTTATACTCTATTTTAAGCTACACACTCCAAGGTCTAGAAATCCAAGCACCATCTTTTTATTGTTATTTCTTTCCAGATAATATTCATGAATGAGAAGGTTGGTGGATAATATCCAGGATGTCCCGTACAACCTCCCACAAACACAACTCCTTTAGGGTATGATCATCTTGAGGAACAGAGTGGCGGAACTAGAGGATGTGCCTCATTACTAACTGGGGTGATTGGTATAATATAGTGTATAATACTGTAAAAAAATTTCTTGGAGTCATTCTGAAAGGGAAAAATTGAAAATTTTCTTGTGTTTGTTTCATTTCTAGAATATTAAGAAATCTACAGTATTTCCTCAGATAGACTGGATTCCCACTGACACAAATAATTCCAGCTGTGATCAAGGCATGCAACAAGGTACCGTCTTAGCTGAAACAACTGTGCTGTCTTCCTGTGCAAATTAGGGAGCTGTCGATGCTAATTACCAGCTCCAATCATTTGTTATCAAACTCATGCTATTTGTGCACACAGATGAATCAAGTGCATGTGGATCTGGGACAGATGCTGGCAAGTGCTCTGTGAATGTATAATCATCTTCCTAGTTTCTTCAAGGGAAGTAGAACTTGTATCCAAAATACAAACCGCAGTAAATATAAACCTGGATGACAGTTTAGTGGTTGTTAGCTCTTAAAATTTTATTTTCTTCCAGACAAAATTATTTAATCATAACATTTCAATTTATTCAGTGAAGGAAGTATTAAAAAATGTTGCTTTATGCAGCCATAAACCTTGCTTTTACATTACCTCATAAACTCAAATAATTTACACATTTAGTTGTTGAATTCCATAAACTCATATAATTGAAACATTTAACTGTTGGGTGATTCTGAAAAATGAGCCGAAAACCTTAAAAAAGTTTTAGCTGGTATTTGCCAGAGCACCTGACGTTCAGGCCTCCTACATATTTAAATACAGACATTATTATTCATGTACTATTTGTACTGAAGTAGTTCCTGGGCTTCCAGTCACGGAGAAAGGCATCTAAAGTGTGTAACTTTGGTTCCACATTAAAAATCGATGTGTGAGCTTTTGTTTGTTAATAAATGACTCACTGGACATTTGTATACATAAAGTCTGCGTATCTGTAGATAAAAGAGCAGATACAAACATGCAAATGTGGTGTTACAGGTAATTTTTGCCTAAAAGAAAAGAAACCCCAAACCCTGCAGATACCTCATGCATTCTCCTACCTTCCTATCCATAATGCATATTTATTTTGATCAGATTTCTTCTCCACTCACATTACTTAATTGTCAGTTCAGTTTTATTATCGTTGGTGTCTACTGTGAAAGCTGAAGAGAATATTCATCACCACTGCAGAGAGCTCTGAGAGGTGGTACTGGATTCACCAGTGGGTTAACAGAGAGACCAATATAATGACTTGTGTGTTTCTGCTCTGTTTGTCTTCTTATTGACAAGAAACTTCAAGATACCCATTATATGCAACAGTAAAATCAAGCCTTAAACTTTCTTTCAGCTGAAGGCTCAGAATGAACTGAGGTGACTTTCTGTCCCTCAAATCTTCACTGTCAAGGCTCATCACATAATTCTTTGAATCACGTTCACTACTTTGATGGTAACATGGATTTTTTTTCCTTATGGTTAAGGTTCATTTAGTGACTCATTTCGCTCTCCTACGTAAAATAGCTTCTACATTTTTTTTTTAAAAATGCATAGCTGATTAAATCACAAGTAATTGCTCCTCAGAAAGAACAGTATTTTAAATCTCTTAGACTTACTGCCTTTCAAGTCAGAAGTTCAATGAATCATTAGGCATTTCAATGTATTAACAATTTCAGTGGTTTGAAGAAAAAAACCCTCTTTTTATTTCCTGCTCTGTTAAAGTTACTTTTGTTCTTACTTATTATCTGCTCAACAAAATTAGTGTTTAGTAATATATGCCACACTCTCCCAGTATGGCACATATTGACGGATGCATATGCTATATTCAAAATATAACAATGACTTCCTTTTGTTAAAGACCAAAACAGGTCCTTTAGCTCTATATGTGAAGCTGACCCTCATCTCCTGTCCTGTGGAAAGCTACACCATGAAGAATTGCATTGTGTTTCATTTTTAAAACACCCACCGGGATGGCAGTGAAAGAATAAACCCTCAAACTTTCATTGCTATTGTAATATATGTGCCCTGAGCCTACACACACGAGCACACACTGGCTGACTTGCCAATTAGAAAATAAAAACTGCTGCCAAGGGCCTGATGTATTGAAGTGTTATATTATTGGAAATCAAAAAACCTCAACGAGGAGAGTCACTATTGTTACGTATCTTCAGACTAAATGGTTTTTATTTTAAGCAAAGTTGCTCACTTTGCTGAAAATGTCCTCCAGGATTTTTTGCAACAATCAAGCAAGTGAACTCCTTTTCTGGCCCCATTGTCTACACCAGCCGAGGATCCTCACGCTTGTAGAGTGAATTCTTTATTTGACCAAACCTGCTGATTCACTTTAAATCTAGCTACATTATTATCTTTACATTTAAAAAAGGATAATCACATTTCTTCTGTGAATAGATCACCCAGTTTTGAGAGACACAAATCGTGTGGTGCATGTTCTTAACATTCTTCATTGACCCCAGCAAGTAGAGTGGTCCCCAAACCTTCTGGGGACTGAAGAGAAGGCTCAGCCTCAGCCCAGAAAGTCTAACATTTTTCATAGCTGATTCAAGAAGAGGAGCTGCTCTGGGTAGTGTTCATAGCTGCCTCCGTGATAATTCAATTGCCTGAGACATCATTTCAGTTGAAAAAGCTGTTTAATACATTGATAGTGGTTTGTCCAGCTGGAAATGTATGTGTAGGACTTTATACTCTTGTTGCAAGGGACAGACATTTGTTTCCATCAGCCACACATCATGTTGTTACATGAGGCAATACTGAACATCAAGTTTATATGATACCTCCCCTCAAGAGGTGAGCTAAAGATAAGCTCCCCAGCAAACAATATTGACAGTAAAAGCATTTATTTTCCTATGTTAGAGGCATTTTATCTAGTTTTCACATAAATGAAATGAAGGACAAAATGACCATAGAGTAAGTTTTTCCAGATCCCAAAGAAAAGGGGTAACTCCATAGGCAATGTCGTTGCCACAAACAGTAATTATTTTTCCTTGTTGCAGTTTTATAATATCAGAATTTTTTTTTGTCCTTAGTGGATCATTCTTTTCTTCATCTCTCTTTCTATTCTTTCAAATCTTAAGATTGGCTTCTCCCCTCTGTACATTCCTCTGCCTACAGTTTCCCACCTACTATTCCTCCCTCAGAAGAAAAACTGGTGCTAAACTAATTAGCAGTGCTGTGCAATGCATGCAGAAGCACAGGGGTGTTGGTGTGCATTTTTCAGGCATTATTTAGTCAGAAAGATGCTCAAATGAGTTCCTCTGGGAGGCAGGTGCTTTACACCTACCAGCTCTGCTGCTGGGGTCCCTTTCAGATTGTTCCACTACTGCTCCCTTTTTTTCCTGCTGTAATATTTGTGATGTGAAAGGAAAAGATCTTAGAAACACTTTGACACCAAGTAGTCTATGAATCTGTACTTTTTTTTCTGAAATGAGGTGAGACTCTAGAGCTGGCAAACTGGTGAGAGAAATATTATTAGTGAAAAAAGTTATTTCTTGGCCACTGATGAAAGGAATGTATTTAGCCAACTGCAGAGCTGACTCCCCCATGGTAAAATATAATTTGGCCATTCTGATAATAGTAACTACTCCTTCAAAATTAATTTCCTAATTTGTACAGCGGGGGAGCAACTCAGGTGCTGTTTTAGATGCTGTAAAGTACCTTACCTTGTCTCCTGTTGTTACTTCAGGAATCTCCCTAGGTCTTAGATCATATCTGCTGGTCCTGGATAGAGATCTCATACAGGCCAAAGTATTCAAAGGGGTACTGGCTGCCTGTCTTTGAGCCTCTCCTGAATTACTGCCTCACTAACTATCATGTGACAGTTTCACTGCATGTTTCTAGACCTTAATTTTTATTTGTTTTTAAAGTCTCTCTAAGCCTAAAATGCATTGTCAGCTATGGAATAGAAAAGTATCTCAGATTTTTAAGCTTTTCTTGTCTTACCTATGGCTGGTGGATGCATTACAAGGCACACTCCAGAGATGTCCCATTCATTCAGGATATGTCTACTAATTGAAGTCTCTGTTTCATCCATTTGACAGCCTGATGGTGGCCTGAATTCATCTGGACCATTTCCTCACCCAGCTGACAGCCTTTTGCTAGAAGAGATGGGGGTCAGCACTTTGCACCCTTCATGCTGTGAGCATCCACTGCCTGACCCAGGGAGAGCCCCATTTCTGGGCACAAGAGCATTTCAAACCTGGTGCCCAGTGAGATGGAAGATTCAGCAGACAAGGGGGAGCAAACTTTAGTAGATGTTGATGAGGATGTTGAAATAACAGGGTATAACTTGGGGGTACATACCTTTGGTATGCTGCAAAGTGAAAGGATGCATTTCAAGGTGTCCGAGTTGATCTTCCAAACTTGTAATAGAACATTTATTAATGGGATGCTGTTAAAAAAGGGTTGAAGTGAAAAGCCTAACTCACTTCAGGTTTGACTACCCATGGAGGGTGAAAACCAGGTGTAGCTAAAGTCAGTGTGGACAATTGCTGTTGATTCCAAGGAGGAAGGGATTCATCAGCTTGGCTTTTCCTCCTGCCAGTGCTTGCACCTCCGCTCATTAAGGAAACAACAGTGGGGATAAAAATAGTGGCATTCTCCACTCCCAGAATCCTCACCAGATTTTCATACCCAAGGTGTCTTTTGGGAATGGCACTTGTCAACACTCAGTCCTTGGTAATCTCACTCCTGGTGGCTCCATTGTCAAAAAAAGGCTTCATCATAGACACTTTGGCTCTGAGTTCTAAATCTGTTTTAATCTTCTTAGTTTGAATCAGTGCCTTTTAGTTAGTCAGGGAGTCTTTAATCAGATTTTCCAAACTGTTACTCTAGAGCCATCTCTGGGTGGCTCTTTAGCAGCAGTATGGCTTTTATTATGGCTGAAATAGTAAATTCGGGACATCTATACTTGGATTACTCATTTTTCTCCCACTTTGAAAAAAACTAGAACCCTAACAAATCAACCCCCACCCCAAAAGACCCATTAGTGCCCCTCTACAAGGAAGCTACACCAGTAGCAATACGCCCAAATGGTTAAATATGTATGGATTTGACAACAGATTACAAATTAAGTGCTACTCTTTAGCCCTGGGAGATTCATCTCGTCTTTCTAACCTCTTTGGGCCTGGAGGTTGGCAAAGGTGTGGGAAGGAATAAAGTGCCTCTACTTAGTAGTGGTAACCACTCGGTGACCATAGTTGGTTGCTGATTCACCCGAGGCAAACAGTGCAAGGGATTGGTCTGAATCTGTTCTTTCTTGGGTGTTTATGAGTTCAGAGCAAGTCCTCCCATAGTCTGGTTTTGGATACTCACTGGCTTGAGAAAACCACTCTAAAGAGATACTGGAGTCTTTAGGCAGAAACCAACAGTCAATTTTCCTGTGACAAGTTGGGGATCTGCCCTTGTTTAATGCCTCAAAGAACCTTCCTTCTTCCTAGAGACAACTGCAGCCTCTCCTGTTTTGCTGCAGCATGGCCAAAATATTCCTTTTGTGAGAGAAAAGAAAAAAAGAATAATACATTCTCTGTAGGCTAGTGAAGCAGACCCAGGAAAAATCAGTGCCTCAGAGAAAGAAAAAATAAACCAGTAACTTCAAGCAGAAAGCTTCCATGGGGAAGGCTGCTCCTTCTTTCATTAGTCAGGAGTGAATGGACAGAGAAAGCAGGGAAGTCCAGCTCCCCCTCACTGGGGCAGACACAGAAGACTCCAGGGTCAGGACTTCTGTAGGAAATCCCTGGTGGCATGAGAAAAGACAGAGACTATAACCTCCATTTATTATAGATATGAAGCCTGTCTGGGTCAGGACCTGTTCCACGGCACAGCACCCCAGTGACCCTCAGAGCAGGCAGAAAGGTGCCAGGAGGCCACTCTAATGGCCCCGCTGGCTGTGAAAAATAAAAGCAGGCAGTCCTTGTGCCTCTCACAGACTAGTCATGTTGAGCAGGTGTAAATCTATGCATTATCTTCCCTGTGCGATGTTTTTTTTTCTTTCCTTACAGTAATTCCTGGGCTCCCTGTTGGCAGATTATCTGCCCTCTATGCATTGTTGTTCAGCATTTTTCACTGTGCCCATTTAAACTGCGATCCAGGCAAGAATGATGAGGTGTTCCCCATGGAGAATATAAGTGTGGGGCTGGAGCAGGGCAGTCACTTAACTAGCAAATGTCTGTGCCAGTTAAGGGAATTTTGCAGCATTGACTGTTCAGCTCATGTTGATGCTCTAAAAGAAGCAGATGCACAAGACAGCACTATTTATTTTAATCCCATATATACAGTCTGTTCTTTTATTCTTTTTACAGAGCAGCTGGTTTTTCATACAAGCAATTCTACTTCCATAAACTCTTTTGGCTTCATTTTTTAATACAGGAGAGAAATATAAGATTAATTATACTATGTTGACACCTATGGCTTTAGCTCTGTGTCTGTTTAAGAGTGAGGCTAAAACTGACTGAAGGTGTCACAATTTTTCTTACATATTTCTATTTGCCAGAATCGCAATGGATGTGACAACATTGTTCTTGCAAAAGAATTTTGCTTTTGTTACTGCCCCTTCCATTCACTCTTTCTGTTTACAATTGAGTCTTTCTGCTGACAGCCCAGTTTGTTCAAAATGCTACTTCCCCCTCCCTGTTTCGAGAATGTTTCACTTTCCCCTCTTTGAAATGTTTCCACATGAGTGTTCAATTCCTTACTCTGAAGCTGCTGTACCAGTCTGACTTCAGCCTATTTCCTTTGCTTTCTTCTTATTATCCCTCTCCAAGCAGCCTCTGCTTAAATGCTCTCCCTCTCTTTTGTTTGAGTGTCTCCATAAGACGAATTTATCTGTGAAACTTTCAGAACCTCCGATGCAACAAAGCCCTTGACTTCTGTGGGGTTGCTGACCTGCTTAAAGCAAGTGCTTTGCTCAGAAGTGGCAGCTCTTGATCTACTGTATTTTCTTCTTTTTAACTGCAGATCTGTGGCCATCTCTGTGTGCACTGCACTGACTTTCCTGTTTCCACAGCACACTAAACATGCTTGATACTCACAAAACAGCAACCATCACCCTAGGAGTGTCACAGCACAACCTGCAGCTCCAGAGTTCAATGCAATGCCGTAAATGGAGAACAATTAGATTCAGATGGCAGATAAAGAGGAAGAGCAGGTTTATTCTGAAGCAAAATGAACTGAAGCTTTGTATGTGTTTTTCTGAACTGTGATGGAAACATTCAGACACTCCAATGGAGTGAAAAACATGAAGGCTGCTATCAAGAGTGTTTTTTGGCATCCTCCATGGAGCTTTAATTCATATTTAACAGGTGAGAAACTACAAACCCCATAAAGCAACTCAGAAGAAACACAGAACACTTTGTTCCCCTGGGGTCTCTTAGAGCTGCTGTTAGGTGCTTCCTTCAGGAACTTTCCATACTGAACACATATAGAACTTTGTTAAAAGTAGTATTTTACTTTAACCCACTGTGCTAAAAGTGGGTCCTATGGAGTCAAGATGTGATATCTCTGATAGCTTACTCTTCGCAGCCCAATTCAATTTACAGTTGTGGAATTTTCCAAATACCTCAAAGTGTGGGAAAGAAATAAAAATGAGGAGGAATCAACATTATAAGTATCTTTGTTATTCACCATTTTCTCTTAAATTAAAATCAAAATACTTCACCTGTCCGTTACAAAGGAAGCAACATGAATGGTCCTATTCCAGACATATAAATGACAGGTTGCCTTTCTCTCTCAGCCCTCTAACAGGTATGGTAAAAAGAGCAGTTAATCAGGATCTTGCCCTCTATTGAATAAAACCTCTAAGAACCATGTGGGAAGGAAGACTATGGGCATGGATAAATTCAGGCTGGCTGGTTGCAAAAGCTTGCTGTTTCAAAGGCAAGATACTGTTTCAAAGGCAAGATACTGTTTCAAAGGCAAGACACTGTTTCAAAGGTAAGACACTGTTTCAAAGGCAAGATACTGTTTCAAAGGCAAGATACTGTTTCAGCAAGAGTGTGCCAGCAGAGATTTGCCTTCCACAGGTACTGGGATCATGGCCAAAGAAAAATCTCAGCCTGCAGGGGCCAATATCACAGCCTGGGCAGAGAAAAAAAGTCTGTTCACACTCTGCCTTCATCTCCCTACCCAACAGTTTCCCGAATTCTGTCTATACACATCCGGAGCCACACAAGGTATAATTAATGTGCAACCTTTCTTAAATGATGCCAGGCAGATGATGCTGCAGCCACCTTGAGATAAGTGGAGCTACAGCAGCTGGCAGTACAGTTCCCAGCAAAGGCAGGCAGAGATCCACCTCTGAGCCAGAGGATACTCTCTCTAGAAAAAAAGGCTCATGTGACAAGAGAGTTCAGATGGCTCCTGCCACTAAAGAATCTACTCCTCGTGGTGCTGAATGAAAGGACAACTGAGGAGTTGGATAGGAGCAAACATACTAACAAGAATTTGGCTTGCAAATAAGAATATAAGCAGCAACCGACTGAGAATTTTGCTATTGGGCCAATAGGCAAAAATAATTGCTGGCCAAGGAGTGATTTTGGGGTACACAGGTCTACTGATGGTTGTCCCTTTACATGCTGTACCTCCCAACAAGTACATCTGACCCGTTATTCTTGCTCTCAAGAGCAAATGCTGAGTTAAAGAACACGGCATATAAAATACATTTCCAAGTGATCCCCAATGAATTTAAGCTGCATTGCATTATCTGTAGTGATGGGCAATAAGCACTTACTGGAATGGCCTGCTTCTTTCACTCATCTAGGTTGAATTCATTGAGTTTTCTTCTGAGATGCTGAGGCTGTTTGGGTAGATCCCACTGATCAAACGCAAAAACATAACACAATAGAAGAATAGAATAGGATAGAACAGAATATTTACTCTTGATTTCTGTCAGTTTCCTTTAGAAAATAGAAAGCAATAAAATATGAAAGAATAAACCAGAAAGGGGCAACACAGCATGCAAGTGTCAGTCAAGAGAGGCAGCAAACCACCTCCCTTAACGGATAAACAGTCTTTGCATATACAGAAATGTAGGAATTTGCCTACCCACTTCATCCTTCTCTCACAGGCACTGCCTGACCCTGATATGCACAGTAATATTAAGAAAAAAAATAATTCCATGATTCATCTGAATTCAGAGTTTTAACTCGTACAAGGCTGCGGAATCACAGTCACACCAGACCAGACCCCTATTTTCTTCTGTTCCCACATGTATCTATGTACACAAACCACACAACACTCTCAGTCTTATAAGAAAGTGAAAAGAACCTTTCACTGAGATGCCTCAGAAATTCAAAATCCACAATTTGCTCTGCAAGGGATGAATGCTAAAAATATATATTGAAGAGGTTTTTTTGCCCTAGTTTGATGTCTTCTTGACCACCGTCACCTCTTAGTTGATGACAGTGTCAGAGCATGGTCGTCAGAGCTGGCTCTGTGACAGATCACAGCAGTATCTATCCTCCTGAGAGGTTTAATGCAGTGGAAACTGAAAAGGCTGATGTGGACAAGTTTGACAAAATTGCTGTTTTCTATCTGAATTACCTGCCACTCACTAAGGATCCACTGAGTCCTGTCAGTGTGCCACTGTTATGCCATGCAGAGGAGTATTCTGATTTATGGTGTTTATGCAGGACCTCAGCTTTCATCAAAACAGTGCTGGAAAGTGGGGTACAATAGAGATTTCTCTTGCACTTCATGTCCACTCATAATGGAAGAGGAAAGTAAGGAAAAGTAGAAAAGGGATCTTGAAATAAGATTTGGTGACTAGAAGACTACAGACCCTTGCTTTAGGTAAAAGCTGACTACGTAGCATCCCAACAAAACATTAAGCTGGAAGATCACATTATATTTTATGTATGCCAAGCACTGAAAGTGGAAAAATAACTGAAACCCTCTTTACACTGGAAAGTAAAATAATCTTTTAGTAGAACTCTAAATTGTCCTAATTTCATAACATCTCAGTGGAAAACTTGAGAGACAAAGGAGCAAAGACAATATTTTAGAGTCATTAGAAAATATTATTATGATCAAAAGTCTAAATCAACAATAGTATGTCCACTGAACACCATGTGAACACCATGTGAACACCACTGCAGGCTTTCATCTTCATCAAGGCCCACCACAAATATATGAACTTGGGAATGGATGGGAGGAAAATGACATCGGTAGAGGTAGACACAGTTTGATAAAATGACTGACTCAATATCAGTGCATTGAAAAGACAGAAAATCTCCTCTGAAGCCAAAGGCTGCAAATGTTCCTCCAAGGGGGAGCTTAATTTTCTTCCTCTCCTTTGCTTCATTTCACAAGGATCGCCCAGAGTTTGTTAGGGCTGACCTCGAGAAATGCTTGATTTTATCTTCTTTGAGTGGCTCCTGGTAGCATTTTAAATCTCATTTGCTGCCAAGCCTCTCTGACCTAGAGTCAATTCATGTCAAAAAGCTAATAAACAAATACATTTCTTCTAGATTTGTGTTTGTAACATGTAAAAAAAATGGGAACAATATTATACACATAATATTAATGATGGTTTATGGAACCCTATAATTTTTATAATTATGTACAGAGAGCTTGTCTAGAAGATGAATGAAGTTTATACTCCTGAAATTCTCCCAGCGACAGAATAATAAACTGTCGAGCCAATGCTGTGTGTTTCCAGGGAACAAAGGTTATCCTTCTGCATAGATCTTAATGTTTGACTATTAGACCAGTCACTAGTGCGAAGAACTAGCAGAGGCATTGCTGAAATCTTTTAATCTTTAAAAAGATAAGGCCAAAATCCCAAGTTCAAACACCTCATACTGTTTGATATATTAGAGATTTGGGAAGAGGCAATCTATAGTTCTGCAAAATACTTTATGAAAACCTGACTGAAAATCCTGAGTGCAAATGAAACCTTGGACCTCACCTGACTCCTGCAATGTGATTCTCTCTTGTATTTATCCTACAGTTTCTATCATTAAGACACTTGGGACTCCTGCACAAAATTTCGGCCTGAGGAATAGCAGAATTCAGACATATTACTGGTATTAAAAAAATCTAATGATAATATTACTTCAGAAACTTGAAAAAGATAATGTCTTCTCCAAATGTATATTTGAAATCATCCGAAATAATCCCTTAATAGAATTTTTTTTGTTGTTGAAATCATAGGTTTTAAGAGCAACTCACAATAGAAAGTAGATGTTGAAATGTCTTTTTGATATCTCTTGTGTCAGAAAATTTTGAAAACTCGTATCATATCATCCCAGTTTCTTTAGAAGTTTATTTAACAGGATTTTAATTTTAAAAGCTGTGCTAAATGTTAAATTGCTACATGTCACATTAATAGCATAAAAAGAAGAATGAAGCACAGTGTCAAGTTAGGTATTTATGTATGTAGGTATTGCTGTCACCGTATAGAACAGCTACTGAAATATTCAAAGTCATTTGTTGTTATTTTGTTTAAATAATTAATGCTACTTTTTATTTAACATGATGTTGGAATCTTTTCTATATTAAACTGTCTTCTGCTTGTAACACAGTGTAACCTGCTTCAGAAATGTTCATACTTTCTGTATGCAGATCAATGATAGAAGCTTGAAATTCCTTAGAAGGAGAATGATGAGAGGTAACTGCAGTGGGCATGCAAAGCAGCAGTGGGAACACCTGAAGTGTCAGAACTGGATCAGTCTCCTTGTCCTTCCACCACAGACCACTCACAAAACAGGTCTTGAGCAGATAGAGTTTGTGGTTTAAATTTTTCAGATAAACCAGCATCAGTTTTGCTCTATCTCATAGTGATTTTTTCCTAGCTGTGCCCCACATAAAGACATGCAGATGTCAAATACTGCTTTATGTCTGTGTTACAGTATCCATTTTACCACTGCTTCTGTAATCTATTTTATACTGAAATGAAGTCATTTTTAGTCTGGAATCTACAACTTGCACTTCATATAGTCCTGGGACTAAATGATTTCATTTTTAAGATTACCTCTAATAAAAGGTACGTTGAAGGAAAAACCCTTCACTTACCAGCCAGGATTGCTGATTATATATAGTTCTCCAGCATTCCAAGGCAAATTGTTTGTGTAATTTATAGTAGCTCCATAAAGACACATCTAGCCATATATGGAGAGAGACAGAGTGAGTTTTTCCTCAAGGTGTAGAAATGATTCTTCTCTCTCTCTCCTAGTGATACCAAGGAACTTTCTTTCTGTGACTTTAACTCTGACCTTTGAAAGACAAAAAAGGAAGTGTATAATTATTGCCACATATTTCTGTGATGTTCTCCCATTATGCTGTTACTAAAGACAACCTACGATGTTCTTTGCAGTGACACTGTGAAGTTTCACCTTTCAATATGGTCATGGCTGGAAGGAAGGGGTTGGAAAGCAGTTTAAGAGCTGCCTCCTATTTCTTTGTAACCTGAGCACTGTACGTTGATAAATCCCAGATACAGGTGCTCCTGTTGTGCAGTATGAAGAGTCTGTAATGGGTGACATTATACAACTTAGTCCTTGTGCCGTACTGGATGTTTCCTGTTCCCTCATGTAGCACTTTCTTTATTCCCTCCTGCACTGTGACTTGGTTGTTGGATGTTTCTGAATTAACATTGCGAAACTTTCTGGCACTTCAAGGTTACCCTGTTTTTCCAGTTTTTCTTCAGGTGTGGAGGCTGCTTTTGGAAAGCCATGGGAACAGACATTAAAATGAATAAACATGAATTTTTTCTGCCTTGTAACACTTTTATGAAGTACTAATTTTTTCAGTTTAAGGTAACTGATGGAAGAAACAATATATAAATGAGTAAATGCTTATCCTCTTAGAAAGTATCATTGCCTTCAGCAGCAGACACCTGTTCAACTATTCTCCCTTAAAAGGATGAAACACAAAGGTTTCATCAGCAGTTGTATCACTTTCATTGCACCTGATGAAAATCAAAACTAATTTCTTTCCAAATTCCCAATTATCTAAATAATTTTGCATTGATCCTTGTGCCTATATTGTAAAAATGTATCTGTCTTTAAAGACAAACCTGCCAAATGTATGCACTGGCATGAAAACAGAAAGCTAAAATCAGGTAGGCAATGTGTTTTATTATGCTTTCCTGTGTCCATAAAAGTTATTTTAGGGGGCTGGGGTATGACTGTTTCTTGAAGTGCCCCAGGTTTCAGGGAACTCAAAGATGATTTAAAAACATTTGTGTTTGTACTGGAACCCACTGTGAAGTGAAACACTGATCTCAACTCACAATCCCAAACTGGCTAGTGGAGACAGATGTACTGCAGAGGAGGAAGGCAAATTCCAAGGCTTACAGCACGTGGCATTCTGAACCCATTCCCACCTTCCTTTACTACCAGCTTTGCCACAGCCATGAGAATTTAACTTCATAAGAGCCAGCCACTATCTAAAAGTGGATAGTAAAATTGGCATGTAAAGTTGGAGGGCAGAATTTGTGAAAAGGCAACAATCCTATTGTCAGATCTTTCAGATTTCACTTATATTTATATTCTTTTAATATACACAGGGAGACAGAATTGACTGCTGGATGTGAAAAGAAGCACTGCAAGCTGAGACCTCAAGCCAAACATTGGAAGCACAAACTGTTTCAGTTCATAGAAAAGATATGTCATCATGGGTGCTCCTTTTGTACACCATCCCTGGCTTTTTTTGGGAAAACATTTATTGTGCTCTCTAAAAAGTTCTCACAAGGCCAAAATTTCAGCAGCTGTTCAACAGTTGTTCCTTCAGAGGTGTGTTGACAACATATCCCAAAAAGAAAGCTCTCACCAAAATTAGAAAACTCACAAGACTTGCTATGAACAGCATTTATGAACAAGAAACATGACAAACCTAAAAAATAACATTTTAAAGGTCAGCAAAAATTGCCACAATTAACATATTTCCATGGGAGTTTGGGTGTGCATGATCTGCAATTGCCCCAAACACCGAGAGCTATAGTGAAGAAAGGATGAAAAACTCACTAAATACAGAAAGAAATGATGAGCTGACAGAACTGTTGTAGGCAGCCAGTTTGCCCAAATCTAGCTTGCTGTAATCCTCTCACTCACAATTCAAAAGCAGCTGGATGTCTTTTTAGAAAAAACTGCCCAGATCTTAAACCAGGACAGGGAAAGGCAGCACCAGAGAAACCTTTTCCTATTAGCCCTGTGGAAAAGGGATCCTACAGCTGACCTACATTTGCTCAGAAGCCACTGCGAGGAAAAGCTTTTGAAAATGGAAATACTAATTTTTTCATCTTCATCTCCCTCCTTCCCCTGCCCCCTTCCTGCTCCCCGAGCTGACCGTGTGGTTTCCTGCTGAAGAAACCCCTCCAACAGCATCTCTGCCTGCACTAACAGACTGTGAAAGATTTAGTCCAAACTTCTGCTCTGATCATGTCACGTCAGCTCTCTCCTGGCGTGAGGGAGCACAGACCAAGTAAGGCAGATGCTTCAATCTTCCAAATAGTTGTCACTTCCCATGACTGTCACTTTGCAGAATTGTGACTTTCTAATATAGCAAACCCTGTGGAGAGGGGAAAAAAATAACTCACTCATCTTACTCCTGACCAGTTTGTGTTTTTTTGACTCCTCTCTCCACAAATAGCATCAAGCAGATGATAACTGAACCAGGAGCAGTGACGGTGCTGCCACAGGACAGTGAGAACGACAGGTCTAAAGCTCTTACTCAGCTGATCTGTGATGTAGGTGTTGTCCCATTTCTGTGAGGAAAGAGCACAGTCAAGAAAAGCAACTGTGAGAAGGTGTGGCAGGTCTGGAGGGACAGCTGTGAGTCCCAGGAGAGATGCTACAGCACAGCTCCTCCCTTTGCATTCACCTGGAAGGATATTTCTTCGTTGTGTCTTTGCCTTGTTGAACACAACATGAATTTCTGTGTCTGCCAGTGGAGATGGAGGTTGTGCGCTTTGGGTACACGCACACACACACGACGGGGCGTTTCCTTGGCAACAGAAATGCCATAAAAGCTATCTGAAGAATTCCTTAGGGCTGTGCAACAAATAGAAGCATTAACATGCTGAGACCTAAATATAGCTGCGTTTTAGTGCTGTTCATCCAAGTCTTTACTTAGCTTCAGCTTGTATCTGAAACAGACGCAGTCAACAAGACATACAAGGATGTTTTTAATATTTTACAGTGTTTTGCTTTTAAATAGTGCAAGAGTAGAGATGGTGATGGGGTTACAGATGGCACCAGCCTGCATTTTGCTGCAGAATTACAGCCTCTCCTGACTTTGCTGTGAAGGTGCCCTTGATTACCCAAGAAGGCTCCCCACTCCTGTGAGCAGCACAGGTTGAGCCAACGCAGGGAACAGCCAAGCTCTGCTCATTGGCCTCCAGAGCAGTGAGACATCAGTTTTGACACCGCTAACACTGAGGTATGAAAAGAGTATGTGTGTGTATGCAAAGAGGCTCTGGCTGAGAGTAGTTCATGGTTTCTTCACTGCTGGGATTTGGGATTATAGCTGGGACTTTCTTCACTTAGCTTCGGAGTCCAAGTACTTATTTAGCCATTTTTGTCTGGTGATGCTGCAAATATAGCATCTGGACTACAAAATAAATAAGGAAAAATGCTTGGACTGCAAAACAAAAGGGCAGAAAAATAACATTCAATGGCTCCAAAATGGCCAAAAGATTGACATAGGCTCCTTGGAAAAGCAGCTTTTGGATGTCTAAAATTGGATCTGGGCTCACTTAAATGTTTTTGTAACTGAAGAAAAAGTGGTCAGAGATTGGTCCTCATTACAGATTTCTACTAAATCTAAAATGCTCTTCAGCTTTCCTTGGTCTGTTTTGTATGTGGGTTTGATACAGGCCCATCACTTTTATATCAGACTGCCCTTCTCAAGCCAAGCCACTGGGCTGGAAAAGCGAAGACTGGATTTTGTCCCTGGTGCTGTTCCCTGGCTCCTCTGAGAGCCAGCCTTCCCACCTGTAATACTGCAGCAGTGAAACAGCCTGGAGAAGCACATGCAAGGCTGCAAATCAGAAATGGTTTATGTGAGTTAGTATTATTAAAAATGGTGAAGCTGATGCCGGATGACCAGTCTGCAGTTACCTGTGCAGGCTCATTGACTTCACTGTGTAATTTGAGGGAAGGAGGATGAAGGCTGTGGAATCAGCAGGAAGATTTGTTTAGTACAATATTCCCATGACCATCCTGTGCAATGACTAGTGCACTGTATTCAGGAAGGAGGCAAGGAATGATGTGACCTTAAGGCCAATCTATAATGAAAAGTTTTGATGAATAAATGTCTTAGAGGTCAGTGTCTGGACGGGGGAATTTTATAGAACAACCCTCAGAAAAACTGAAACAGACTCTACATCTCTATCATAACAGAAATATGACAAAATCTTCCTCTACAGTGAAACTATTTCACATTGCTAATGAGAAAACTGATAATTGTTATGGATGATTTAAAAGCTCAGAGGAAACTGTGCTAACAGTACCTCTGAAAGAAATTCTCCAGACAAATGTGGCCAAAGTAGCTTTCACTGGAAACAAATATACACAGAATTCTGGAGTAATGGAAAGGCTAGGCTGGAAAAGAAGATCTATCCCTGGTGGTCTCCAGCCACCCTGAACACTGTAAAATGTCAGATACTTTCCCATGAAGGTATGTTCCTCTTTAGAAACGCCTGAGGTATAGCAAGCCACGTAAAATCCATTTATGCTTTTCCTGATCATCTTTAGTGAAACTTTTGAGAATGCCCAAAGCCTTCCCAAATCCACAGAACAGAGCATGAGGTCGACAAAACCACTTCAAACACCCTCACCCTGAAGCAAGACCCCAAGCATATTTTCCTCATCTCTAACAAAAGTTTTTCTCCCCTATTCTTAAAAGGAGACAGGGATTGATGTTCCTTCAGTGATTCTTGTTAGAAATGTTTTGAAAAAAGCATACAGCTAAATTGACTCGAAATTTCAGTTGGAACTTGAAGCTTTTGTGATATGAGATAATTCCTTTAATTATGTTTGCCTGAAGCTTTACATGCGTTAGAAGTTCAGTGCGAATCACTGAGTAACAAAAGACTTTCAGAGAGTGCTAAGTAAAAAGTCTATAATCAACCAGCTCTGCGTTAGCTGTTTTTCCCTTTGCCACTTTTAATATTAAAGATCAAATATTCCTAAAGGTTCCTAAGGCAAATCTTCTTATCTAGAAAGTACTTAAGTACCTGCTCAACTGCATTCTTGAGCACAGATGGAGTAACCACACATAAAAGCCATCCTGAACTGAAGCCACAAGGTCCCCCAACACCCAGGGACAGAAGAATTGTCTCTGACAGAGGATTGGGTCCAATGTAGCTCTTGCCCAAGCACAATGCTCTGGGGACATAAGGTTTTCTAGGAGTTATGAGCTCAGAATTGGCAATATTGAAGTGTCTGTTCAATGTACAAGACTGAGCCACAGCCAGGCCCAGCTCAGGGCTCTCTGAACCGTGGTCTGTGGCACTGAGCTGGTTAAAGTGTTTCCAGACCCAGAAGGTCCTGGTTCTGCCATGGCCTGATATCCATCACACACATGCGTGCATGTTCAGGCTGTATACAGGCAGAGTGAAAGGCTGTGGATTTACAGATGCTGCAGGCAAGGGTTGGCAGAGGTGTCTGCTCACACTGGATTTCACGTGCTCTGACTCTGATTTACGGCCCTTGAGATGGAGGTGAGACCTCAGATACACAATAATCCTACTGACTTCAGCTCTCAGCACACACAGTAGATGATGTGCAAACCAGGATTGAAAGCCTAAGCAAAGATCAAAGCCCGAGCAAGAAAGAATAACAGAACAGGCAGAAAAAGCAGTAAAAATATATGGGTCATAATAAAAGTGAAGAGCCAATAACTCATGGGGTAAATGAAGTCTCATTCCAGAGCTCGGTGCTGATGTGATTCCATCAGAGCTGCACACAGGCTGTGCTGAGGTTCCCAAAATCTAGAGGTATGGAATGCCTTCTTAGCATTAGCCTTGATTCACTTAGGACTGGAGGTACCTGTAATTGTTACTATATTAGCAAGCAAATATTAAGTGAATATAAATGAAACAGTCTACCATAATTTGGCTTAATTATTCAGAGAGAAGTCTAGCATGGGGATAAATAGCTTTAAAATTGCTAAATAATTTGACTCCCCATATAATTGCTCATGCAATTTGTGTTAATTGCATGTCAAGTACAGGTTTTCAAATATTAATCAATGCTTATTTATATTATTAATTAACATTCTTACATTACGTTTAAATAATCTCGCAATGACACAGTTACCAAAAGACAAATTTCTATTCCCTTTTCTTTTTCTCTCTCCCAGTTTGCTTTCAATACCATTCGTGAGTCACATACCCCTACCAAGATCTAGATAATTTCACTTAATACCTTCTCTTTCACTAAGATTTGCCACTGTGACCTCTCTATTAGGCATCGATTTCTGGATGAGAAAAGCTGGGCAAGTCTTGTGTGCTCTTGGAGGGGACCATGGGTGACTGTTGCAAAGCTTCCACATCTCTCCAATTCCAGCTTTCCCTTGATGACTCCAGGAGCTCCCCATTGCTTTGTTCAGCAGGGGGAGTACAGGTCAATAGTAAGTCACAGTCAGGCTTTTATCTGTTACTGGAGAACACTATTACTGAGGATGTTTCAAATAAAAAATCTGACAAACTGCACAATAACTCCCTTATAAATCAGGATTCACACCACAGTGCTCTGTGCATGGCTGAAAACGTTGAGTTCTTTGTGATACAGTAAAATGCTGGAAGAAAACTCTCCCTTATTTCTATTATTATTTTAAAGATCATCCATCGCTGTTTTTGCAAATTATGTTTGAATTGCTCTCAGAGCTCTGTGTCTAATTAAAAAAGCTGAGAAAAAACAGTGGATAATTATCAGATTAAAGTGGCAAAACCCATAGCTATGGGGTGGCTCTACAGGGACTTTTTTCCTCTTCTTTCAAATGCAAAGGTGTATAAGCTATTTATTTTTTGCCATTTTAGGGTGTAAAAGGGGCTCCCTCATTGGCTACATGATAATCTTTCAAACCCTTGCCGAATTAAGAAATCCTGTTTGCTCTGTTTGTCAAGGCTCTGCTGCTCTCAATAGCTGGAAAGCTTCTTAAATATTCTTTTCATATACTCTTTTTGTTTCTGATTTTTAGCTTTTGCAGTGTGGCAGGGAGCGTTTTTCACTTAAGTATGTCACCTAAACTTTTTGTAAGAGATTAACATCCCAAAAATATTTGAAAATAGAACAGCAGTCTTAAATAGAGGAAATGAAAGGAAATGGACTAATGGATTCAATTCTGAAGACAATGTAATTGTTATTTTCTAAAAAAAGTGGGGTTATTTCATAAGAAACATAATGCCTTCACTGCCAAGGTTGAAATCTGTACAAAGGCATAAGGAATAAAAGTTCTTATCTTTTTCTTTTAAAGATAAATAAAGGCAGTCCAATACAGTCCTCATTATTAAAAAAATAAATATGCAAAAATATTAAAAAAAAATATACTGTAATTAGTTACATCCAACAATCTGTGTCTTTCTTGCTGAAAATTAAGAAGTTTATTTTCCTTGGACATTGTGATTTGAAATATTCTAGCATTGCTGATATCTTGTATCCTCATTTATTATGGAAATGAATTGTTTCATTTTATTTAGGTTTCAGTAAATAATATTCTGTTACATTATTTGTATGGGAAGTTACAAAAAGCTCATTGCTGTAACTATAGATGAGGTCAACTCATCCAGATTGCAGTCCAGGACAGAGCATGAAATAATTACTTTCAATGCTATTGACACAAAAATTTGTTGGCAAATGCTGCCAAATCCCTGGTGGGATTGCACTGATTTCTCTGTAGTTACTGCTGTTCCTCCCTGGCATCACAACAGACTCAATCGTTACACAGTCCTGCCCTCAGAACCAGGATCGTCTCAACAGTTTGAAGGGTCCTCAATTTAGTCATCTCAGAAGAGCTGTCAATATGCTGGAAGGGATTGATATAAAGAAAAGTGTTGATGTGCCTTCCTTGTGTGCAGAGTCTGAGAGAAAAACATTGGATTTGCACCATTTTTACTGGCATGAACACTTTAAATAGGCTTTTATCACTCAGGTCAACGAGTAAATGCACTGGTATATGCCATTTTTTTCATTTAATTGCATACTTTAAATATGCATTAAATGTGTTTCTTCTTGTTCATAACAACACACTTCCAATGGAGTATTTGAATCACAGCCAAAACCTGCTAAATAACTTAAATGGGAGAAAAAGAGCCATTCTCTGGTTACATGTTGAAAACTCTCTCCAGTCAACAAATTAATGAGCAAGGTACACATCTGAAAAAAAGCAGTATGTTTCATGTATGAATTAAATCTGTTGCAGATCATAATCTAAATTCCCTGTGTCTGCCATGAGTTCTAAAATCAATTTCACAAGAAATACTGATAAATTAGCTCCTGATACACATTAGCAAGGAGCAGTGGATGCACGACTCCTGTCCATAATAGGTCTATATGTTGCAGTAGTGATGGCCTTGCTGTGTCATGGTATAATGTCTTGCCTGGTCATTAAGGTAAAACATTTCTTAAGTATGAGGGCTTATAAATCATAGAAAGGTTTGGGTTGGAAGGAACCTTGAAGATCACCCAGTTCCAGCCCCCTGCTGTGGGCAGGGACACCTTCCACTAGCCCAGGTTGCTCCAAGCCCTGTCCAACCTGGCCTTGGACACTTCC
>JAWWMP010000028.1:15026724-15118449 GCA_035047865.1 Dendrocincla tyrannina
CCAACCTGGCCTTGGACACTTCCAGGGATGGGGCAACCACAGCTTCTCTGGGCAACCTGTGCCAGGGCCTGCCCACCCTCACAGGGAAGAATTTTATTCCTAATATCTAATCTAAACCTCCTCTTTCAATTTGAACTCATTCCCCTTTGTCCTGTCACTACATGCTCTTGTAACTGTTTCCTACATTAATATATTGATCTATTTTAAGGGATTCCTTCTAGCAAAGTGATGATATTCACCTTCTCATAGGACAAGGAGAGAGTGTTTTTTACCACAGCAGAGATGGCAAGGAAAGATTGCTGAACAGTGCTTGTGAAAAGCAATGCTCATCTCTTCTCAGAAACAGGAGGCTTGCTCCAAAGCTTGCTGAAATATTAAGGGATCACAGACAGAAATATTTATGGCTGAAACTGTAAACAGAAGATCAAAGGTGAAAAAAAAACTTCTCAGAAAAAGGTTTGAAAGATTAAGGGGACTAACTAATCTACACTCTGTCTTCAAACTAATGGTCACTCCTGTGGTATCTGCAGTGCAGATATAAAAGCCATTTAGAGAGAATCAAATGAAGATGAACCTATAGCCAGAGTATGGAATTACTTCTTGAAAATAATGAGAGTAATTTTGCAGAAGTACAAGCCTGCACCAGAGATTTATGATAATATTTTTTTCCTAAATTACAGTGAAGTGTTAGGGCCAATGGATACAGGAATGCATTTTAAAGATCCAAAAGCTTTAGCAGAATTGAGTCACCTCTGAAGATGTCAAGTGTTATTTCTGCTTAATTTACAGCTTGACTTTAAATGCACAAAAGGCAGTGTGTAATTCCATTATAACAAGTAATGAAACAAATGCTTTTTCAGACATCAATATTGTTTAGAAAGGAATCTCAGTGGACTAACTGAATAACAGAGATTAAATTAGTTGGAAAATAGCTAAGAAATTGAGAAGTTGATTCTCCTGTGCTAGGTTTATATAGCAGTGTCGCACAAAAAAGATTGCCTTCCTTGCAAAGAACAAAATGCAAATAATATTCCCAGAGACACAGAAAATATCTGGCTTCTTTTAACTGTATTTTACCAACCTTGACACTTCTCCAATTATTTGCATTTCTGCAGTATCTCCTCTATATTTCCAAGATCCATCAAGGACTGGAAATAAAATATCCAAGGACAGAGAAGAAAAGAGGAGAAAGAGAGGGGAAAAAACAACAAAAAACAAACTCACGATAAATCATCTTTAAGAACATCAAAGCAAACCTTGAAAATCCAGGAGCTTCAGATGGTTCACATAATAGACAAAGCTATTCATTGCCAAACTCTGTCTTCAGAGAACAAGCCAATGCCAACATCAAAATCGCTCGGTTTATACTAAGTGATTGAATCCATATTTCCATTGTTGGAATGAAAATCTGATATCAAGTGTTGTTATGGAGTTAGAAATAGCCGAAATCAGGTATTTTCTTCTGTCACTGACATAGGCCAGACTCATCCCTTTGTAACACCAGTGTAAACCCAGAGCAGAAGGATATTGAAACAATTTTCATTCAGCTGCACCATAAACCTCTGGAAAGATATGAAGAACAAAAATATTGCAATTGTTAGTTGGGGTTGTAATCCACCCATCTGGAGAAAATGACATGTAGTCCCTGCTCAAGTGGACACTTCTGCTTTGGAAAACCTCTCATCTTCCTGTGTGCACAGATAATTTAGGAATGCCATTTGGTTTCAAGTTCCCTGCCATTCACCTGCAAAAGGCAGAGTGGGGAGTACCTGTGAGCACTTGGGAATTTCCTCAAGCTGAGCCAAATCTACCTTGCTAACAGGGTGTGCTGGTGCACACCAAAGAGGCACCTTTGATCCAGGATGCCAATTTGCCAATGATAGGAATATTTGGCGTGAGAAAGCTTTCTTGCTTCAATGTGGGAGGCAATGTGGGTGCACCCAAATTTAGTGTTGCTATATACTGGAGTGACCCAAATGGAAAGGGACTGGAACACAAAGCGAATCCCCTACACCCCATAGCTTTATCTAAAATTCAAAGTTTGGACTTGGGGATCTTAGAGGTCTTCTCCAATGTTAATTATTCTGTGATAAACATTCATAGGAACTGTAGTACAAGACTGACTCTCTACTTGAAATGAGCTTTTCAAGCCTGCACGGTGAGAATGAGTTCTTTTAGATGGCTGTTTTGTTTTATGTTTAAGCAAGGTTGAATCCCTGGCTTGTGACATGCCTTCTAATGGCAGCTACTGGGCAGATATTTCATAAACTGTGTCTTTACTCATTGTGGAATGAACAGGATTGGACATGTTTGCTGAGCAGAAAAGATCAGAACACATAAAGGAACCAGTGACAGAAAATGCAAATGCCAGGGAACAAAAATACCTCCTAGATGAGTCATCATGAGCAAAAAGTGATGCTGAGAGATCAGAGGATGTCTAAGAAAGGCATCAAGGAGAGAGCTTTGCCACACCTGAACATGCCATAGCTGTAGAAGCTGGAGAAGTGAATTTATACTGACAGAAAACTAAAGTTTCTGCTTTTAATCCAGTACCTTCATTTCTCATAAAAATTTATTTCACTGTCTAATAAAACTCAGTATTAGAAACCTGGCAGGTCTTGGGAGAAGACAAGCTGAGTTATTTTTCACCCTGACAAGTTTAGTCTGTGGTGTGAAAATGCCAGTTTGGATACTCAGCTGAGCTACCTCTGCACCAAGAGGTACATGAACCTGCTACACAGCCCTTAAAATCTCTTACAAACATAATAATGTCTCCTGACTGTCATTCTCCAGAAACAGCTGTAGTGGGGATTAAGGTAGGATGGTAGTTTTGTGCATTGCTCTTGAGTTTCACAGACAGGCTTTAGAGCCTTTAAATACTAATATACTTTCCATGGTTACAAAATCAGATGACACTGTGTTTTTCTCCCTAAGAATTTGAAGAATTACCAGTTCACCTCTAAGGCTCATAGTCTAGCAGTTTAAGCCTCCACATTTTTGGCTTCAAGTTGCACACTACCAACTTTACACAGCAATGGCAATAACAAGTAGCATTCACAGAATCATTTAGGTTGAAAAAGTCCTCTAAGATCATCAAATCCATGACATCAAATCCACTATGACTGATCACCCCAAAATAAGGTGGGAGTACAACCACATTACTGTCCCAAATGTCTCCAATATACATGGACCAGGCTGCCCATAAAGACTGTCACGCCCTGGAAGTGAACGATCTGTTGTTATTTGGCACTGTAGGGTTTTTTTCTGTCTAGAAGGGCAGATGAAAATCAGCAGTGCCGCTTGAGTAGCCATCAGCAGCAGTGGGAACCCAGGGAAAGCCGTGCTCAAGGACCTTCCCTCCTCACTCCCACCCATCCCAGCACACTCAGCACCCGAGGACGGAGACAGAGCAGCCCCCAGTCACTGAGGCAATCTGTGGCTTGTTTTCCTCAACACCAGCTTCATGTTTTCCTTTTCAGAAGAAAGATTCATCCAGACAGATACAATTCCCCAGCCAAAATAAACTCTTTACCATTAAACCAAGAAAAATGGGGGCAGACTCTGCTGTAGGCTTGTTTTAGACTCTGCATTCAAAGTCAAGAATTCAATCAATAGTTGAATGGGCAGAGAAAACAAAAGCTCTTTCCTCAATTCTTAACGTGCTCCAGGTTAATATTTGCCTCCTGGTTTATTGTGTTCAAAGGCAGCAGAGCCTTGCTGTCCTTTCAGCTGCAGTCCCCAGAGCCACGCAGTTTGACCGTTTAAATAATGTCTGCCCAACAGCCCTTTGACTCTTAGAACTTTCCTTTTTCCCTACGGGTTCTACCCTGGAAGTATTGGGGCCTTTCTTATTTCTCATAATTAACAGCACTGAGCACAACACTAAGAGGTCAGGGTTTACTAATTAGCTCTTTCGCCCGAGGATGAGAAGGCTGAAAAGAGCAAGCTTTTATTTTTTTTTAAAGAGAAAACCAGGAAACAACCTGCAATTAAGGTACAAATATCAGTTCAATGCGTTACCTAATTACTTGTTGCAATGGGGATTCAATACATGTGTATGATGAGGCAGTAAAATGTAGAAAACATGCTCGCATTTGCTAGGTATCAAACCTCAAGCATCTGTTTCTGTTGAAACATATTTCCATCCTGCAGTTTCCTCTGTGATGTGGGTATTGAGGGAGAGAAGATCTTTTCCCAGGCTGGAAAAGACAGTGCAGTCTGATCAGACACAAGCTCAACAAATTACACTTGGCATTCATGAGGCAACTGGTGGCATCAGCCCCGTCCTTGTAAAACAGACAGAGGCTTTGCCATGAGAACAAACTCAGGCAAATGGGCTCAAAAGTGACATTTTTCTTGCACGTACCACCCTGGGATTATCTGCTTGGAGGGAATAGGAAGAACACTTTGAAGACTGAGAAAAAATAAGGGTCCCAGTTGCAACATATTGAGTGAAATACTTTCCCCAGGCTTAAAGCAGTGCCTTCCCAGGTATTGAATGCCAGTGGCAGCTCCATCCTTGATTAAACAGGTCAAACAAGAGGTTTATTAAGTAACAAATGTGCTTTGTATGACAGATAGCAATGAAGAAAAGGTGTCCCTCTTTTTGTCCTTTCTACCTCTCCTTTTAAGTTGACACCTTCAAAATATATTTTGACATTCCCACGAGCTCTAAAAATGGAACTGTTGATAATCTGTTGATTTTTACTTCTTAAATAATTCACTTCTATAGACCCAGTTCCAAGTGCCTCTGTTTGTATTCTTTGATCATCAATTGATACTTTTCAGACTTATTTTTTAACAAAATAAAATTCCCTTTCTTTTCCTGTTGGAAAAAGAATCAGTGTTCACTCTTCATGAGGAACTGCATTCCTGAGCTTTTGGTCATAACTGCTTTTCAACAACAATGCCACAACAGCTACCAATGGGTGGTCATGGAGTGAAAATTCATACAAGGTGGACAGAAATTTTCAGTTGTAAACTAATGGTTTAATTACAAAAACCTCTGTAGAAAAACAGAGGAAAACTCTGAATTGACCTGCTTTAGTATAGAAGAAGGGAGATGTGCCGAAATCCAGACAGAACATCTGCCATACATTTTGTTTGAAAGACAGCCAGTGCCCTATTGAGAACTTTGAAAACAAAATACCATTGCAAAAGTTCACAATCCTCTCCAACATCTTTTGGTCTTCATCATTCAGGAAAAAAAAAAGAAAGAGAAGATAATAGGACATCAAGATGCACAAAGTCAATCTAAATGCAGCAGGTACACGAAAAGATTTATGGCAACATCACAAATGGACTGATCACACCAGTGGAGTCCTCTGTATCTGACACATTCATCAGCATCATTCTGGTGATGGGAATAAAGTCCTATGAGACTATTCACTGTTACTGGCTGTCTTGAAAAAGAAAAAAATGGGGTGGGAATGTCACCTGGCCAAACAAAAAGCATTTTGAATACCTCCCTTTCCTCTGCTATTAAGAAAACTATTACTTATACAGTTAATGATTGCATGTCATTAATAATACATACTCAGGGGAAGTAGAGTGACATTACAATACTATGAAAGTGCTGAATTCCCATAGCAAAATCCTTTCAAATATGGGCTTTAACAGGGCTTTAAAGTGCTCTGTGCCTGTTTAGTTGTTCTGCAACCATGGTATCTGCTGGCAGCAGCTGGGGAGTAGAGGCAAAGGACTATGAGTGCTGGAGGCTTCTCCCATAATGTTGGTGGGTGGCAGCCTGGTGCACTCCCACAGTCATTCACAACTCACACAAAGCAGAACTGCTGTGGGTCGTTACCCCTATTATATAGCAGAGCTAAGATTCTGGGCATGGTTCTGAAATGCTTCCCCAAATACAGGCAGAGCTTTTTTGGAAATGCTTGGACCTCAAAATTCACGTCAGTGGCACCTGCAGGAATGTGTTTTTCCTCAACTCTTGTTTCTAACATGGCTCTTGGGCAGCAGGAAAGAGCAGCATGGCCTGCCTTGGACAAGTCATGGAAAAGCTGCAGCTCAAGAGCTGTGTGTCCACGGTTAGATGAAGATTCCCAAGTGCCTGAGTTTACAGTTGCAGAAGTGATTGGATACAGCCCAGCCTGGCACCTCCTGAGCAGCTGTGCACAAGCACCTGGAGATTCACATGCATTAGTACAAGAGACTGGACAGCCAGGGCTGCCTGTGCTGAGACCCCAAATGTGACAGAAATAATCCCAGATGTAGGGACATAAAACTCCAGATGTTTATGATTCAGTTCTAATTTCACTCAAACAGAAGCAGAAGCTGATGAAAAATCAGACTCTGAAAGGAGGGAGTATAGACACTCCCCCTGCCCCAAACAACCAAGAAACTAACACAAGTTGATAATTATTACTGTATTAAACAAAACTAAATACTGCCTCTGTAGACTAACATTTCGTATTGCGCTTTGCCTTCTGGTCCAGCAGGCTCATTCTCTCATTCTGTCTCACATTTATAATTAATGCACTTGGTTTAAGGAATTAGCCAGGAACTTGTATTTTAATCCACAGGGTACCTTCTTGCATTTAAGGCAGCAGTTCTTGAAAGGGGAATGTTTCAGACATTTTATTAGGCTGAACCTGAAGAATCCTGCAGGCTTAGCTGAGATTTTTGTAGTAAGAATGACCCAGCTTTGCTGCAGACTAAATATATCTAGCTCCTTTAATTCTTTGTTTTCTGGGAGCAGCTTCCTTGTGCCTGTACGTCAAAGAAGGTAAACACAAGTGAACTTGAAACCCATCAGCAATCTGCCACATCTTTTAGAAAAATGGAAACGCTGCTTGTACAAACCATGTCTGCTAATGATCCAAGTCACACGTGCACTCTGAAGCCTCAAACAACTGATAAAGACAACTTTACCACCAGCATTTTATAAAGGCAAACTACCGACTGCAGGCTGTAAGAGGGTGAATTCAGCTATATTTTGGCTGGGTTATATATAGCAGGCTGCCTTCCAGAGAATTACCATCAGATGCTGGGTCAAGCATGAGCTTTTATATTTCAGATCACATGCACACTATGCAGGTGCATTTTACACACTTGAAGTGCAGACACAGCTTTCAACTTGGTTTGCATTAGTATTAGGTTAGTAGTGATATTAAAATAACCCACAACCCAGTCACTTGGAAATGGGTCTGAAGTATCTAACCTAAATCCTGGGAGGTAGTTAGCATTTTTAGTGCTCTTAGATGTCTTGCATGCTGGTACCCTTGTGTATCAATTGTAAATGAATGTTTTCTCTTGCTGGGATCCATCTACCCCTGGGCTTGAGTTTACCACTTCCAAAAAACCAGTCCCACATTCTGTGCCCCATGCAGAACATTTACTTTTTTTACTGCACGTTTCTGACTGCAGATCATCGTTTTTATGTGCATCAGGTTATAACAGCAGCTGAAACAGCTACAGACCCACCACAGCCTGACGCTGCTGCCTTTTAAAGCCCACTGGCAATGCTGGCCCAGCTGCAGCTGGATCACCTTCCCGGCACCTTATTGGGATGGACAGCCACACTGACATCCTTTCTAGCACCAAACAGCTGAGATAAGAACTTGATTTTAATTGTGAACAGCCCTTGGTAATTGCCGTACACAATATGGGTGGCTGTGTGCCTTAATACTGCACTTGAACGCATTCCTCAGGGTGGGGGGTGTAGCCATGCTTTCCATATTCTGAAACCAGAGAAGAGGCACAGAAAGGAAGCAAAACGTTGGGCTGGAGTTTGTGGGTGAAGGCTGGATTTGATTTCATTTTTTTTTGGCTTGCACTCTCACAGATCCTTGCTGAGATACGTGTGTTGTAGGCTACAAAAGCAACAAACTTTGTTGGCAGGTCATGAGAGCACTACAACTCATGTTACAGAGCCTCTGCTTTATTTGCTTGTGTCATTTACTTTTTGTTGAATACAATGAGAAACTTTCTTTAATTAAGATGATGGTAGCCCTGCCATGTTTAATTAGATGACCGTAAAGCTCAATAGTCTGTTCTAAAACTTGAATTATAATCTACATGACTTGTTTTGATTTGTCTAGCTGTCATCAAAGAATGGATTTGATGACGAGTCAGCCTTTGCTCAGGCCACCCTGGGGCTTCATTAATAAGTAAATACATTGAGTGATGTATACGCCATCTCCTGCTGCAGACCTCTGGACACACCAATTAGAAAAGGGGCAGCAGCTAAATGCATCTAGAACTACATTTACCTACTTTGAGAGTGCAGTTTTACTTTTAAACAATGAATATTTTGCTATGTTTACTACAGGGAAAGATGTCTGAGCTATAGATCTAGCACTCCCTCCCCTTCTTTTCACATCAGCCATTATTAAGGGCTTGACTCATTTTTATTCTAAGTCTTAATGACACCCTGAACCTAGAGACTCAGGTGATCATCATTGGTGTGGGAAACTCATCACAGCCACCTTGAGAGGTACACAACATGGACTTTTCTACCTGAATGAGTGAGCTGAGGCTCTCTCTGTAGTTCAAGTGAGAAGATAGATCCCTCGAGATTACATCTCAGCAGTCTGTTTTCATTGCCTGCTTCAAGACAGAACGAGTTGCAGTCTGGACTGCACTGACTGCTGCCCAAGAAGAAACCTGCAGCTGAACAGCACAGCAAAGCTGTTTGCATTTTGTATGCTGTCCTTAGGGAAGTTGCACCATGTGAGCCCAATCAGCATAACACAGGGAGGCTGAGCTGCTGGGAAGTTTTGTAAGACATAAACTGAACCTAGACTTCCTTCTAAACCATCTTCAAATACTTGTGAAGAATGATTTTAAGTGGAAAAATACTAGATTACTCCATGCTGTTCACTAAGCCAAGTTTCCATAAAAGCCACAGCTGTAATAGCACAAAACTGTGTGGTACTCTGGTGTCCAGGTATTGGATAAACACAATTGTTTCTTCTTACTGCATTCAAATAAAAATGGAATAGCAAAGGCCCTTGAGAAAGACTCTCTACAGGTTGGCTTCAACCCAGAACCCCACCAGAGAGTTCTTCTATGACACTGGGTAAGTCAGGCAGCAACCTGAGAATACATAAAAACTAGTTTTGATGCTTTCCTAAAAGGGAAGCACATAAAGCTACTCAAAGAGTGACAGTCCTTGACACTTTCTTTTCAAAGGAAAAATAGCCAGAATCATAACCTTTTATCCAGTTTCATACCTGCTTTACAAATCTGGAAGCTGGGACAAATTTCAGCCCAGTTAGTCTGTGAAAACCATATGCAACAGTTGTGTGATCTTATCATGAAAAGTGACAATAACTGTAATTACAAGCTTATAAACAATAACAGATAAAAGTAACAACATTTTCTATTCAAATAACAGGATTTTCTGTAAAATAAATGTAGACTATAAAGATGCTGAAAAAGAACATATATTAGTATTTTACCACAACTTGATAACAGAGTTAACAAGTGACAAAAGTTCAGCTAAAATAGTGCTTTTTAAAAATACTTGCAAGATACTCCTTCATTTTGCTTTCATGTACTTACAAAAATAATCCCCCACAAACCCAGCAGTTATTTCTGCAGATTTCGGCGTGTACTCTGCAAACAAGAAATAATTATAGCTGAGCATCGAGAGAGCTGTGGTTTTTAGTCACCTATTTTTCACATCTCATTTGGTACTTGTTCCACCCCATGCTGACATGCAATACTGACATACTCTTGCAGATAGCATCCCCCAAAGGCATAAAACTTAAAGCATTTGCATAAGGAATCCTTTTCCCTTGAACAATGTTAAGAGTAGCTGCACAATAGCAGTAGCTACGCAAGGTGCCTTGTGCAATCCCATTCCATGGTTAACATCCACTCCCTTTATGTCTCCCTTGCACTGTTACAAATCTGCCAGTTAAAACTCTATGCAACTCCAAAACGTATTGTCTGGAATGAAACAACCAATTATTTCTTCAGGTTTTGTGGCATAATATCCTAGGAAACCAGCAATTACAGAATCAAAGTGGCATCAAATGGTGTAGAAAGGAGTTAGCATGTATTATTCTTTAAATAGCAGTTACATGAACTCATAATAAGTGGGTATTAAGTGCTAAATGTACGATAAGTAATTTTTGACAATGTAATTATCCAAACAATACAGGAAAAAGCTGTGAGATGGAATTGTCAAATTCACTTGTGCAAATGCTCTGTGAAATAACAATATTGAACACTGGTTTCTGTTCATGGCCATCCTGGAAATAAAATAGTGCAAGTGTGTGTGTGCAAGTCAAGTAGCACGCTGTTCTGGGTTCCCAGCAGCTCCTGCCTGGTAAATGTCACCCACTGGTTTGATCCTTGCTGAGGTTAAGACTTTAATTTGTGCAAAAAAATTGGCAGGGAGCAGGATACCATTTTAACCTCTGAATATGTTATTTATAGTTTCTTTCCAAAAAATCACAGCAAGAAGATGGAGGAATTATGTGAAGTGGGGTGGACCTAAAGAAACACTGATTAGAAGTTATCAGTTTCACTTGCAAGGTTGCAGAGTCGTTATAGCAACAGGCTTGAAACTTGAGGAATTTCCAGAGAAGGCACATCCAAATGTGAAATAATAGGATGCTGCTGATGGGATAGCATGTTTATGTCCTTTAGAATCTTCTTTGTGTCTCAAGAAGAGCTTGGCAATGTGTTTAGCTGGGCAACAGATACAGTCATCACCACCACAAGAAAGTTTGTCATAACTGGAATCTCAGCCTCCATCTGATGTGACTCTTCCACCAAAACAGAGGGATTTCCTTTACACCAGAGAGAATTTCCCTGGAACAAAAAGGCCTTCAAATGCCACTTAGCTTGGTTACTTGGGAGCCAAAGGACAGTATCATACCCATGCTGAACTCCCTAGAAACAGGCTGGATGCTGCTGTCAGCCCCTTGTTCCACAGTCTGCCTTCAGCTTAACCTTTCTTTTCCTGATGCCTCCTCTTAGGTGGGAACTTCTCAGGGGCAGCTGGACCAAAGGTCAACCCACTGTGCCTTTCAATGGCCTGAGCTACAACAGGCACTGAATCCTGAGTGGCCACAAGAAGATCCTACAAACAGAACAAAATTAATTGCAGGATAAAGTCTATGCCTTTAACATGCACATTGTTTATTATTCACTAAGAGATATACCAAAAACTCTATTTGGGAAAAATTTTCTTGGTTTGCACCTGCTCAAATCAAAACCTGATGTTGCCAAATCTGTTGTAAAAAAAATGGAATGAGAAAGAAGTTTTAGCTTTGAGCAAATAAATCTCTTGGACTTACTCCAAGAAACTAAGTGATAAGAAGTCAGTTCTGTTCTACACATCATAATTTCCAGCTGTGGAACCACACAGTTCATAAATCCAGATCAGAACATTTTCCTCCTCCACCTCCAGAGAAGATTGACAGTTTTATCTTGGATGGCGAGTCTCTTCAGAGGATGCTTAAAAATAAAAATAAAAATATTTATTATCTGAATTAATTAAATGTTCAGAGGAACAGAATAACATACTTGGAGAAATAGCAGAAGCTTCAGTTCCTTTTTATTATAACATCTGGCACCATATGTTAAAATATTTTGATTTTCCTTGTTAGTAAAAAATGAGATGTAATAATTAATTTTCAGATCCACAGAACTGAAGGATCTGAATAATGAGCTTATCACAGTTTCTCTCCATCTCCAGACCTGCCTGCACATATTCAAATCCTGGTCTGCCTCACCTGCTGCAGGTCCAGTCCAAATTGTTCTCTCTCTCCTGCTTGTGTCAGTCCTGATATGCTTATCTAAACCTCAAGGGAAATTTGCCTATTTGTGCACCTGGCTATGCAGGGACTGTATCCATCAGAAAACTTAAGCCAAAAGTTGCAATGAAATTACTTAAAAACATGTGTGCTGATTCCCTGGCTTTAAAATTACATATGAAATTAATGTAATTAATGAAATTAACTACAAGTAATAAAATCAGTGAAAGTTATGCATATGTTTTGAGCATTTGTCCATGTTTTCCGTGAAAGCTGCTCATTGTCAGAAAGTCCAACAACAAGGGCTCCAAAAAAGTCTCTAATAAGTCTGCAACAAATGAGCACACTCAGAGAAGATGCTCATTGGTAGTGTATGCCAGGATGAAGCTTCCAAACTGCTGTCACTGTCAGGAACATTAATGATGGGCTAAGAAGGCCAATAAAACACCCACAAATACATATGTGTACATTTCCTGAGATATATAGAACACTTAAAAGGTTAATGAAATCTAGAAAGTTGATATTTTGAGATCAAGCAGCATGAGCACATCATGAATATGAGGTTGAGGAAAGTAAACATCCCATAACTTTAATAAAATTAAAAAATCCTTTTGTGGGAGAGTAAATGGCAGAGGAGTATGCACTTATTTTTGAGGCAGGGAATCTAATGCTTAGAATGGTATAGATGGAAATCCAAAAAAAGTCAGACTTCTATTCCCTGCTCAGATAAACTGTGGCCATGGGCAGATCACTTCAAGAATAATTTCACTGAATTTTAGCTTAGCATCTATTTTAAGTTAATGTTTCTCAAAAGACAATTCATTATATCATGGATGAGATGTATTGTCCCTCAAGATGGATAGTTAGGAAATATTAATTTCACCTTAAATTGAAATAATTTTCAAAAGAGCCTATGAGACATGAGAACATAAATTATAATCAAATTCCTTCACATTTTCTAGTCTGAAAAGAAATCTCATTATTTCTCTCTCACTGTTCTTGTACTCCAGCTGTGTTGGGAGGACTGTTGTTCTAAGGTGGAGAGCTTCGTCATGAAATGCCAGTGGAAATGTAGCATTAACTCCCAGGGAAGAGAGGAGAACCAGCTGGAATCCACTAAACAGCTGAGCCACATCTTTCACTGAGGCTCACTGAAGCAGGACTTGGCATGATACAGGGCATCACCTCGGCTGGGTTCCAACTGTCCCTCATACTATTTACAGTTCTTTTGTCCTTGATAGGCTGGTTTTGTTGCTCTACACCGTAGGTGAAGCTGTGCTCTGACATTTGACCAATACACACCATATTCATGTGGGGATGTTGTGGGTTGTGGGTAGGACAGAATAGTTTGTGGCATCAAGAGATGGGGGGGGGCGGAATTTGTGCTGTACTTAGTTCTGTTTTTCATATGATTTTAAGACATGCACGAATTTAAGCTTGCCTTGGATAATCTCTTTGGCTACTGTGTCACCTGCAGATGCACAGGAAAAATGAGATCTCTGATGCTCTCTGGATTGCAAAGTCATATACAACAGTTTCCTCCAAACACAGAAAGCATGAGAACATTTGGACTTGTTGTTGTATGACACGACTGGTCTGTGCAAGAACAGAACAGGAAAATGGAGAAAGCTACTGTAACAGAAATGTCCAATGTGTATGAAAACCAAAAATCATTGGAAAAATATAAACAGAATGATGTACAGGACTTTGTGACTGAAGGGAGACAGAGGTTCCACCTTCACGAGCCTTTGGGATGAGATGTTTCATTCTCTCTCTCGCTGGACAAAGGGGGGTGAGTTTCCTCCTGGGACCCCAGAGGAGGCAGGAACAGAGGCTCCACCTGCTCTCTCCACAGGGGCTGTGTCCCACTCCTGTGGCTGCACCAGGCAGCTCCAAGAGGCAGTCGGGAGGTGTCTGAACAAACTCTGTTGTGTGTTGACTCACACAAGCACTCCAAGAAGGACAGGGAGGTCCCCTTCCCCCAGCAATGACTTTTCATGAAGAACTTCCATGGCCTGTGTTTTACAAATGGCTAAAACACACAGTGTGTCTCACTGTGGCATTTGTCAGGTGGCACAGCCTCGTGGGAAGTCTTTGGATGACAATATGTATCCACATGTCTGCTGTGGGTTGTGGCAGCAGAACAGCAAGAGGCCAAGTCTTGCATAACCTCAGTCTGTTTTCATCATGCCCAACAGGACTGGCACTTCCATCAGCAGAGCCCTTGGACTAAGCAGATTGAGGGATGGATTCCTCGGTGGAAATTCTCAGAGCTGTCAGTCTGCATGCTCATTACACATGATCAAGAACAACAAACAAATCAGAGTGTTTGTAGGTAACTAATGTAATTAATTACCCACGTGGCAGGAAATTTCTATGGCAAATTCTATTACCCTGTCCCCTGAAAATAATACAAATATGTGTTCCTTGTTTACATTTCTTGCAGTTGTAAAAAGAAAGAAAGAGATGTTCACAGCAGGTGTCCTGAATTAAGAAGGGAAGAAAACACAAAACATCTGGGCACTGAGAAAAGCTTCAAACATGACATAACTGAGTATATTTGTATACAGTACATATTCTCCTAATAACCGATCCAACAGAACACATTCTTTGCATTGTTTTAATGTCATTTTATAAACTTCTCAGCACACTTCTAACCAACACATAAATATGTCACCATGCTTCAAGTGTTATTAAGCTTTCAGTGACAGCAGCGTGAACCTTACAAGCTGAAAATGTGACAAAGAACAGATTTCACTGCACATCAGATCTGCATCTTAATCACAGAACTCTTCTCCCAGATGCTTTAGCATGAGAGCAGCTTTCCCATATTGTTTGTCAAGTATTTACAGCTTTTGAAGACATTCTCTGCTCCCCAGGGAAGGAAAAAATCTTCCCCACAGCAGTACACTAAAACAATGAAGGAAGAAATGTGGCTTTACACCTGCTAGTATTTTTTCAGCATTCACAACAATGATATATCATAAACATGCAACTAGAAGAGAGTGGTTTGTGACCACTGAAAGGTGGTTGTCCTCCTGGATTATTGTATCAGTATGGAGTCACTCTTTCAACTTAAAAATGCAAGCAACTTCCAATGGATATTTGGTAAAGGTTATTGTAGTTGTTCATGGACTGACCATTGAGCATTTCCCAATAGAATAAAAAATTGTTGAGAATTATCCACAATTTTAAAGATATGAAACTTTGGGCTCAGCGATTGCATTGTTGTAAAACACAAAATAGGCATAAAAGCTCTATTAACACAAACAGAAGGCTCAGGTTTTAAATATTTCCACATACACATTGAGACACACAGTTTGTTATCTTTATGTGCCTCCATAAAATAAAGTACTTGTAAAATTCCAGCACTCTTTCTTAAGTGGAGATCTGTACTGAACTAATGAACTCTTTGGATTAGAGCTGCTGTTTAAATGTAACTCAAATGATTTATAAATATCACCTACAAATGAAACATTATTTCTATTCACATGTCCTGTGTCAAAGAATATGGGATCAAATAAACCTCAACTATATAACTAAGTATTTGGGAATCAGGTTCTATCAGGTTTTCCAAATATATATATAGAGTTGTTCACAGGACTGGGTTCTCTGCTAAGCACCTGCTTGGCTCCTTAGGAGTTCCAAAGTTTTAAAGGAATTAATTTGAATTTGAATTTTCCCTAAAACTTTTATAAATGTTTTTGTTAAACTGACCCTTTGCAAGGAAAAGATTTAAACTGTTTCTCCATAGACTCTGGGAGGAATGTTTTTCTTACATGTAGTATAAAATCAATACAAACCTCATTCAAAAGCCATTAGAGTCCCTGAAGAGACTTTCTTCACACCAATGGGGTTTTAATCAAGACCGTGTTTGTGCTACACAGTTCAGGGTGCTCCCCTGTATCTGTCTTCTTGTTAAATACTACATCAACTTTTGCTTTGGAATAAAATGCAGGTACAATATTCATTTAATAATTTTTAGTATTAAGCTCCTCAATTGCATTTCTTGGAGCTAACAACATCAGCAATGTTTCTTTCAAGTGATTACACTGTGTCTAAATATTCTGTAAACTGTGGGCTGAACGGTGGTTGAGTGCAAAATGGCTAATTTACTTTGGTACTTACCAAGTATTTCCTACTTTTAAGAGTCAAACCAGAGCACTGCATAGATAATCATGCTACCATATTGCTCCAGAAATTAAACATTTCAAATTAACCTTTAAAAATGGGTATGTAAAAATAGCTATTATCTGGAAAGCACAGTTTTCAGTTCCTTTTGTCACAGTTTATGGTTTTTAATTCGATCCTTAATTCCTTTTTATTGCACCCTTTATCTGAATAGCTGATAGTTACTATCATGTATTCTAGTGCTGCTCAAAATTATTATAATGCAGCTCCACATTCACAGAATCACAGAATGGCTTGGGTTGGAAGGGACCTTGAAGATCATCTTGTTCCATCCTCTGCCATGGGCAGGGACACCTTCCACAATCCCAGGTTGCTCCAAGCCCTGTCCAACCTGACCTGGAACACTTCCAGGGACGGGGCAGCCACAGCGTCTCTGGGCAGCCTGTGCCAGGGCCTGCCCACCCTCACAGGGAAGAATTTCTTCCTGACAAAGAATTTCTTTCTAAAAGAAATCTTTCTTCATCATGCTCTTTCACTTGCAGCCATTTATTTATCTGGAGCACTTCATCTAAGTAGCAGGATTTGTATTTGCATCACACTCATTTTTCAAATACTTTCTTTTCCCCCATTCTATTATATAATCAGACCCAACTGATTCTGTGTGTTTTAGTTTCCAGTGGGGTTCAGAGGCACAGCAGCTCAGCAGCAGAATGTCATCACAGCCAGGCAAGCAAGGTCCAGTTTTGGACCCCATGACATTATTTTCCAGTAGTATTTCATACTACTTCTATATGTATGGATATTTTGCCTCCAGAGGAGAGCCATTATTTCAGACAAGCATTGATTTTCCAAGCTTCTGTTTTATTAGTCTTCTGGTGTTGGGCATTTTCTTTTGTCACATATTTGTTAAGCAGTAGAAGACATGATTTAATTTTGAAGCAGCATATGTTTGAGTACACAGTGTTTTCATAACTTCTTTGACTAGTGTTGATTGACTTATTTGCTGTTTGTAGCCAGTGAATTATCTTGATTCCTAGTGGATGATCTCATTTGAACATGACAGCAATCTGTGGTGCAGAATCATATCTCCACAACTAATCTTAGCTTCCCGTTATAGCTTTCAAACTTCTGTTGCTTTACTGCAGCATAAACATTATCTGAATTTTTCAGTGTTCTCCTACTAGCTATTTATTAAGATACCCTAATATGATAAACCTAAGAGTTTCAAAGTCCATTTCTTTTCAGACCTCAGTTTATGGGAGTTTGGTTTCATTGTACGTGGACAGTCTTATAAAGTCATCTCAGCTGATTAACATTGCTAAGTAAAATGCATCAATAGTTTTCCAGTGGACCTTTCTTTTTCTGAGTTGCTCTTTAAAATTAAACATAAAGGATCAGGTGCTGATTTCAGTTTTATTGGAATAAAACTCTAGGGAATTCACAGAATTTATCACACTGTGAATGAAATCTGTCTGGTTCGAAAGATAGCAATAACAATGAGAAATTATCTCGCCAGAGGTCTTCAGCCAAAAGTGACATTCCATTGTAACTGAACCAGCTTTTTGTAAATAGTAAAGTTCTATTTACAAAATAACTTATCCTCAGGCAGTATTTAAAGTGAACTGTCAGCTGCAAGGTACTGCTCAATTCCCAGCAGACAGAACTTTATATTTGTATTCATGGACAGAAACTTCAGCTGTTATAGCTTGGAGAATGAATGCTTTATGATAATGTTATGGATAATACACTGCCTGAAAAATTAGACAGCCAAGAAATCTCTAATAATGCAGCAAAGCTTAATAAAGTGTCCATCAGTCCCATCCCTACCAGTGACGTCCATTAAATTGTTTTTGAGTCAGAATAAAAAAGTAAAGGAGGACATCAGCTAGAAATTTTCAAAGACCTGACTTGAGACATCTTTTTCCCATCTTTTCTTCTGTTTGTAGTCTGTGGGTTGCATTCTTTAAAATAAAAAGGAACTTTAGTTGCAGTTTGAGCTGTTTTAAAACGTTACTTCTAACTGCACACATCAGAATCTGAAGAAAACTAAGAGCACCTTCAAGGGGTAACAATTTTCCAAGAGAACAGTCCCTTGATGACCAATAGATTGTGTGCTGTTGCTTAAACTTTTGCTGTTATTTGGCACGAATTTCTGAGGCATTTCACTTCAGTGCTGATGGCTCTTGGCTAATCAGCTTGTTACTGCATGGAAAGCATAAATCCAAAAGAGAAAAGTTTGTCTTACTGACACCACAGACTCAGTACACATCATGTAACTCCTCAGAGATTAATTTAGATGACAATTTCCCTCCCCAGAAGTCAAAGATTTAGCATTGCCAAGTCATCTTTCATGCCACAATGTCCAAGTCCTCATCTTGAGGCTGCTTGGAGAAGGGGGGATTGGGCAAGGGCTGATGGTCTCAGTGATCCATGTGCCCAGCTCTTGCCAGTCATCCCAAACTGGGCATTTCAAACCACTCACCAGGACACAAGAACCTTTGTAATGGGGGAGTTGACTCAGAAATGGGAGCTTGGTTTCCTCTTTGTCCTTAATTGAGTACATGAAGGTAACAAGTAACCAAATAAAAGATGAAGGGCCTTAGCTGACTCCCACACTGAGTTTCCTGACTTACCTGTACCAGAAAGTTTTAATTAGAATAAAACACCTCAGTGTCATGTGTGTCACCCCTCTCTCCCTGCTTGGGATTTAGGTCCTGGAATTCCTACCTGCTGCTGAGTTTGGAGCCAGGCTATCAGCCTTTCCACACGTGAGAATATCTAGGCAAAAATTTTCATTCTTGAAATTTTCATTCAGTGCCAAAATTGCACCTGAAAACAGTTACCTCGTGAAAAATAAGTTACACTTTTTTATCGTATGATTCTAAAGCAAAATTTTGATCTGTGGCTTTTAATTACCATATTTTTACTTCAGAAATGTTTTCCTTTGAGACCCTCATATTCCCTTTTTCTTGAAATCTCAGATCCTCAGGTAGCCTGGGAAAAATCAGAGGCAAACAAGTTTCTGACAGAGGAGAAACTGGAAAAGAAAGGGCCTCAGGGATTGAAAAAAAAAAGAGAGCTGCAGATGTGTTTATCTCACAGTTTTTTGTATTTAAACAGACAGACACAGTTTATATTTGTGGAAATGCAGACCTGCTCCTGCTTTGAAGCTGCAGGGCCTTTGGCCTTTATTCTCTTCCTCTGACATGTTACGTTAAAGGTCTAAGGTTTATTAAAAGGTATTGAGAGGTGATTTTAGACACTGCTGGGGATACGGTGCCAATGGTGTGTGGACCTGTCTGGATGAAATGTTGTTGCCTGGCTGGCTGAAAACACGGAGCCAGGTGGTCCCTTCCAGGGACTGTGTGTGAAAGAGAACTGCCTGACTCAGTCTGTGCCAGTTGTCCCATCAACACCTCTCAGTTTCAGGGAGATTTTTGGGAAGTGTCACCAAGAGACAGCAGGTCCTGCAGCAGATACACAACTGGTTGAACAGAAGAAATAAGATGTGAATATTCATGTGGAAGACTGCTGGATCAAATGGAAAGTTGTTTCATTTGTTCTTCTGAAGAACCAAATCGCTCTCTTTTTGGATATGAGTTGTGTTATATGGTGTGACATAACTTCATGGAGGGCCACTGAGAATACCATCCTCAGCCCTGCAAAGCTGGAATTGGATCCGTTCCTTTGCCCCACGACGAAGATGCTCCAAATGCTGAACAGACCTGGGGAGGGAAACATGGGGTTTTTCTGCTTTTTCTTTAGCACACCTGCCTTGGGACATCCACAACTCTGTCTTCTCTTGCTGTCTTGGGCTCATTCTCCTTCACATCTCAAAATGTGTGAATTATAAGGTGGGAGCAGAAAGCAGCATAGAAAGAGCTAAACTCAGATCTGTTATTTTTGTTGTGTCTTCTGAAAGTCTTGCATGGTCTTCTTGTGAAAGACCCTTTTCTTAAGAGCCAGCTTTGCAGTACATAACATTCAGTACATGATTTGTTACATACTGAACTGGTTTTAAAAACAGAGTCAATAAAAAGCTGCATTCATCCTTATAAACACCCTGATTATGAGGCCAAATAACACCAGCAGAGAGTGGGAAGGAGGACTGTATCTCGATCTGACTTCACATGTAGGCTTTGCAATGACAGGCTCTTGCTGGTTATTTGACAGAAACCATCAGCAGGCATCCTTGGAGGTGAACATTTAATGTAAGATTCGTTTTAACATTTGATTCAGTGACAATTATTCCTTGCACATTAACAGATAAATGACACTAATGCACTCTGCATTTTGCTGTTTTCAAAGACTACACACCTGGCTACAGAAAGGGAGAAAGGAAGAACTGGAATGAGAGAAACCAACAACTTTTATACAGTTAAAATTATAGTCCGGTGTTTCTGAAACAGACTCCTCTCTTTTTCCCTTAGTGGGGTATTCTTCTATAGATGTTTAGCCCTCACCTGACGTTCATACTTGTGAATTGTGAGATATCTTGTGCCTGGGAATTCACCTTCTGAAGACACCAGAGCTGATAGATGTAACCCGAACTACACAAAAGTGTTTGTCATCCACACTGTGCTGCTGAACCTGTGAACCCAAGAACAAGCAAAACTGCATCCTCTCCAGAGAATGATAATTATACTGAACGAGACTCTTGTATTTCTGGCTGAATTCATCCCCACATACATACATAACCCATACATACATACCTAACCCCATACATAACCTAACAGAAAAGAGCCAGTAAATTTGCAACTGTGTTTTTCTTCTTACGTACATCAATAAAAAAGTAGAAGGTGTGAAAACTTGTTGGAAGATTCATAGAAAAAAGGAAATTGTGGTGATGCTGGATCTAGAAAAGGTGTGAATGGAGGACAATGGGCTATCTCCGAAATCACTTTAATCAGCTGAGAACATGAGCAGACTATCCGGATTTACTAAGTTTGCTTTGAGCCAATTCTTCCACTCAAATAATACATCTGCTTTATATCCGTTTGTGCATCATGAACAGGTTGCACTTCTCAAAAGAGCAAAGCTGGGCATCAGTTTGGAATTTTGGAAGTTGCCATGGTTTCAATATTTTTATCTTCTTAGTCATTAGGATTGCATTGCCATTTTCAGAGTGACTACACCTGAGAAATGGCAGTCAGTGGTCTAGGACACACATGTGAAATTGCAGATATTGCAGCCCTGAACAAAACTGATTATAAAATGGGCAAATAGCGACAATTCTGAGCCTACAGTACATATTTCTTAAAGGGCCCATGAATCAGTATGCAAATTAGACCAGATTAAATTTATAATGGAGGAAAAATGTGGAGTATTCTGTGAACTTTTCAAAGTTCAAGCTTGAGTAGGGAAAACCACTGAAAAAAATTATTCCAGTTAGTGAAGTCATTTGCTAGGAACAGAAGATGACTCAGGGAGAGTGTCAGTGGGTTGAGAAGGGACATAGCCTCTCTCTGGAGCCTGATTTGGCTCATCCATTGTGAGTATCTCTGCTGAAACACATCTCTGAGGTCCAAATGTTCCAAGAACAACGAGATTTTACTTTTGTAGGATTAAACTCAAGATATACAGCAAAGCACGCACTGTTCTCTTCAGTCAGAGCCAATTCTGGTCATATCCTTTAAAGTGCCTGGAATTAATTGCATAGTGCCTCCAGACACAAGTCATGATTTATATGCTTGGGTGAAGTTTTGTTTATCCCATAAATTAAAATCTTCAAGTGAAAAATCCAAGCTGCCTCTTGGCTCGCAGAGGAGCAAAGGGAAGGGAACTGGGGTTGTGCGGAGGCGGCAGGAGAAGAGGCTGCTTTGGCACAGCAGCACTGTCCTGCCTGCAGTAACACAGGCTGTGCCCTGAGCAGCTTGAAAGCCTTTCTGGGGCCTCAGGAAGGAGAAAAATTTGCTTTCAATACTCCCTGGTGTAGGCAACCCCTTTGTATTTCCATGGACACCTCAGTTGTTTTCTAAGTCTTGTGCCACAGAGATGTTTTCACTTAGTCAGGGAGGAGTACTCATGTCTGAGAGCTTTTCACCAAAAGGAGTTGTGAGAACTGTGGTGGAGACAAAGTAAACAGAAAAACACGGGGAGTTGGAAGGGAATCCACTCCTCCTTCTAACATGGCAGTGGGAAGCCAACCCGCTCTGGCAACAGTGCTAAACAGCAACAGTTCTTCTCTCCATGGGGTGGAATTAAACCCCACGTCTGTCCTGGAGCAGAGAAATCAACACTGGGATGTAGTTTTACCTTGAACCTGTATTTGTGCTTTTATTAAAATTAAGGCTAATTTAAAGTATTTTTTTAACACCCTCTTTGATCATCTTACCATTCGAGCAAGATCTTTCAGACTGAAATGTAAGACCTTTATACCTGGGAGGTTTGCATGTCGTTTTTTAACTACTATTACATTTCCAGCTTTCCCCCCCATCCCCAGGAGTCCAGTTATTCAGGAGTTAAGGTAAACCTGTTTATTTAGCCATTAAAAATCCCATATCTGTCTTACTGCTGTTTTACAATGCTAGTTTATACCCACAACTCAACAAAATAGAGCTACACATCACCCTCTAAACACATAAAAACCTGAACCCTTCAAACCACAACTCTATACACTTTAAAAGCTCACTGCCTTAAGTGAGGAAGGAACACCTTCCAAAAAGATGGTGTAGAGCTGAAATGTTGCTCCTTTTGACTCTTCATGAGGATATAGGCAGCTTTTCAGGTATAGTTTAATCCCAAGGAGGCTATGATACAAACCTTATATTTGCATCCCTCCTGGAAAATGAAAGCTAAGCGGGAGCCCTCATGAGCAGGAGCTCCGCAGGCAGCTCTTTAGGCTGGTGCAGGGGAGCTGAGCTCATGGATTCTGCAGGCTCATGTGCTTTGCTGACTGATTCCTCATTCCTGTGAAGTGCACTTATCATGTTGAATCAATATCGCAGAGAGAAAGGAGGTCTCAGGGTTAAATAAGGTCCCAATGAACTGAATGCGTTAAAAATGCAAGATCTGGAGTTTCAGTCTCAGCTGATGTTTCAAAGGGAAGCAAATGCCAGGACTCGGAATTCAAGATGAAACAAGTGGAAGTTTTTTGCCAAGCAGGCCAAGAACTTTATCCTTTCTCAGGAACTCTGTTAATCCTCAATGTACAGTCACTTGGTGTTAGTAAATTAAGTGGCTACAAATATGTGAACTATTGTGGTGAGTTCTGCAGGTCACACAGAAGCAAAGCTTCCATTATAGAGACAGAGAGGAAAAGTTTCTAAGAGCTGATTCAATGCAGGGTCCTCAAGAATATCACAAAAGCACAACTCAGAAACAGAGAGACAGATTCCTTCAGTCATCGTGGAAGTGCTCTGTAGAAGCCAATAGTATCCTATTTCTCCCATTAATATCACCTACATTTAACTTCAAGGAGCTTTCTTCAGTCAGCCGTTGATCTCTCTTCGGTGACGTGTTCTCAGGTGATACACTGTTTATCATGGCTATGAGAGCTATTTGCTGCTGGGTGTCATCCATATAGAAGGGACATCAGAACTTTGTGCTGTGCCATCAGCTGCTTTAGTGGTTTAGTCAGGGAGAGGGTTCCAAAAAGTGCAAATAGCAGCATTCCGAATGCATGTACCTTACATCCATCAGCAGACAGATCAGCGAGTGTTCTGTGTGTCCTGGAATTAATCTTATCGCTGTCATTTCCTCCAAACTTGAGACACACCAATACACCTACCAAGGACAACAGAAGATGGAAGATTCGGTCAACGTGAGATTCCTGTTCCTTGCACAGAAGTCATCAAGCATTGAATGGAATAGAACACTGGGTGACTCACATCTGATTGTGAGCACACCTTCCACTGTCTCTGTTCTAGGAGAGAGAAAGCAAACAGAACTAAAATTTGTAGCATGACAGAGATTTCAGAGTGAACCAGACACGTACATCCATTTCTAAATCATCCAATAGTGTCCACCCTCCAAACAGGGAGATGACAAGACAGAACAAGACTATTTTTTGATAAAGCATTTTTCCTGTCCATTTTACTAAGCAGCATGATTGTCACTGTTAGAACATTCACACATCTTCACCTCAGAGACACGAGCATTTGTAGACTTGCTGAAGGTGCCATTTCACAAATAATTTGATAAGAGAGACAGAAAAAAATGTTTATTCCTGGTTTTAAATGTCCTGAGCAAACCTTCAACTGTAATATGTCTGAACTTGATCACCAGATTCCCTGCCAACTTCCCATTATGGTGTCATGGGATATTACAAATTTAGAGGAAGTAAAAGCCACATGAGGACTCCAAATATGTGTCAGAGAGCCTGATATGCACGGTGATAGAGCAGTGTCTGGATATTGCTGTTCATAATGTTGGCACAAGGCTTATGGATGGACACAGGACAGAACTGAGCCTCAACACACACGAGGATCCTGGGGAGAAAGCATTCCCCAGGGGAAAACACACCAGCCCTGTAGTGAAGATAAAAAGGGACTCTGTTAGGTAGCTGAACAAATACAGCTCTGCTTTGTAACACTGCCAGAGTCTCAGGAGCACAGCTAAAATAACACAATGCGCCTAATGCATCTTCAGTAACACCTTTTTGGCACCCTGGGGCAGTTCAGGTGGTTTGTATATTCACCAGCCACCCCCTGCCTTAAAATATTTCAACTTAAGTGTAGTTTTATTTCTGACTTTGTAAGGTGTGTGGTGTTTGGGTTGCTCTTTTAATTTAAATATACTGTCAAAAATACTGTCATGATGCTTGACCTTGGTTTTGTCTCGCAGCAATATAACCAAACCCCAACAGTATTTTTCAGCTTAGAGTCAGTCTAATGAAGTGTGATGTAAACTGGTCAAACTAACTTTAACTAGCTATCTGGGGACTAGTAGTAAAATTTAGTGGCATCTATGCAAGAGTTAATGAGAGCTAATTTACTTAAATTTGCATAACTGCACTTCTACATGGAAGTCTATGACACAAAAATCATGTAACAATAAAAGGAAAAAAGGAACATAAAATGTGTCAGGCCAAAGGAGAACAAACAGCTGCATCTCTATCCTAGTTGCAGTTAAACACTTAACTTTGTGAGCATCATCTATCAAAGTAATCAGGACGAAGAAATTAGAATATGAGGGAGCAGGAATTAAACAAGGAGGAGCCCATGTAAAGGCTGCAGGATCTGAACTTCACAGGTGAACGGTGTTACTATTCCATTCAATAGGTTTATTAAATAGTGTTTTTTTAAAAATTACTGCTTCCAAAATTACTGGAATTAAAAAAAATTATCAAGTGAAGAAATAACAATGTGGGAATTATGTATGTTCATTTCTAATCTAAGGTAAGAGCTAGGTGAACAATTTTACAGGGGCTTAGGGGAATACACAGGGTTGATATATGGTGATCTTTGTAATAAATAGATCTTCTCAAACTTGCAACAGGAACATTACATCCTGTTGCTGGCAGCTTTCAATTCTAAAGCAGCCTAGGGCCAAATAAATGATGGCAATGACTTAGCCTTAACATTTTTCTTTTCATTTTACAGTAATGACACATAAGAATGTTTCCACTGTAACATTTAAGTCAAGTGAAAAGTACATTTTAAATGTCTGATATATAATTTTTTTAAAGAAAGATATGCTTATTAATTGTTTTTAAAGAACCACTTTTCCTGAGAAAACACTTGCAGTCATGAAGCAGAAATTAGAGGGAATGTCAGCAGTTCAGTTTTACAACATGGGATTTCAGCTTTCCCTGTCACCTGCCCTTTTGCAGTTCCAGCACTGAGTCCTTGTTAGGAGCTGACACAAGTTTTATTCTTCTTTCCTTTAACCCAGTGTTTCACTATTATTGCTCCATTAACACCACTTTTGATCTATGCCCATGTAAGCAGTACACATTTACCATAGCAATAATAAATAAGTCTGGTCAGGAGGGAAACCCTTCACTGCTGTGACAGCTGAGAGCAGAGGCCATGAGCAGGGAGACCCTGGCCAGGCTGATGACACAAACCTTGGTCCTCAAAATGCAGCAGATCCCTAATTCTGTGTACTTTCAATGGCATTTGAGTTTGAAAACAGTCACAAAAGGCATTACAGGACAAACTACCTGGGGCTTAAGAGGGGTTACAGAGGCAGCAAAACAGCCAAAGGCTTGTGCAACCAGGTGCTGTTGGGAATCTCAACCCACCTGCACAGAGATGTTCCCTCTTCTTTTTCCAGCCCTGCAGATCTGTTCTTCAGCTGCCAGGCCTCAGCACAGCTCAGAACAGCCTCAGGGATGAGCAGCATGGATCTGGTTTTACCGTCACTCGTGGTTTTTGTGGGTGTGGGTTATTCCCAACTGGCTCTCAGTGCCCTGGTGGGTGCTCCTATGCCTCCTGTGCTTTATGTTGTCCTGAGTACACTGACCTGGAGGAATCCCCTGTTCCACCAGGCTTCAGTTTCAAGCCCAATTTGTACTTCCAGAGCAATCCAAAGAAGACTAAATGGCCATGGTGTGGTGTCTTCACAGTGTACTGTTGAAACCTCTGTTGCCAGTATTTGAATTTGAGCTTCTGTGCAATCTGAGGATTTAACTTAGTGGGAAGACATCTCTACACTGGGGCTTTTTGTAAATTCTGAGAGTGATTGAGTAGATAGAGGCCACAAAATTACAGGTAAATATCAAGGATAAAGGTATGTAATAAGCTGTAACTACCCTAAATCACCTGCCTGGAGTCAATAAAAGAAAGAGAGAGCAAACAGCAATAAGACCAGTAATTTAAAGTCCACAGTTTGTCACCTGAGGGAAAGTAGTACCTGGAACAGACAAGGTTATTACAGTAGCTGTACATATTCCTGGCTCTTTTTTAATACAGGCAGAGCTCACTGTCAGCTCTGATGGACTCGTCATTGTTTATCTGCAGAGGTGCTGAGGGGAGTGAAGATGATAAATAGTTGAAAACTGCTGAAGACAGTTTTCCATATCCACTCAGGCATCCTTTTCCTTTGGTGAGGTATTGGGTGGAGACACTGGTTGTGTGTCCCTCAGTCACCCACTGAAGCATCATCCAGCTGGGGGAAGAGGGTGGGTAGTTCCGTGACCCAGGGTTTTGGGTTGAGCAGCACTCTCCAGAACACTCTGAGGTAATTGTTTGGGGTTGGGATTTTTTCCAGAAGGAAACACTGCAGCTTATCTGAGAGGTGGCATTTGTTCTTAGAAAGTCATTTGTCTTTCTGCATTTTTCAGTTAAATAATTATGCACACATTTATTATTACAGTTCAGTGGGATTGCTGATGGCCAATTCCCTCCATGTCAAATTCTCAGTCTGGTGCTAAGAAAGTGTGCAAGTGTGAGCATTTCACATAGTCACAATGTGAGATCTAAAAAAGAGACCTATGCTGGCCTTTCGCACAGAGGTAGAATTTCAGCAGCTGACTCCTGACCTGAATTCATTAGTCCTTGTTCAGGATCTGTCATTCCTCATAAATCACTTGGGATTCCTGGTTTGTTTAGACTCACACAGACCTTTCCAGAAAGTTGCACAAAAGCACCTTCCTTTTGCCATACAAAAATACTTTGTCTTTATGCAAATATTTTTGTATTTATGAAATGTTTCTGCAGACAAGTTCCAACATCTCAATTCTTTTCTCCTTTCAAAAAAAATTTATAAATATATAGGAGAGAAATCAAACATAGAGGGGACAACATGGAAGACAGAGAAATATTGCTGGCATCACGTGGAAGAGCTGCCTGAAAAAAATGGACCAAAAAAAAAAAAAAGAGATGTATGCAAATCAAGTTTTAGAGCCTTTTTTATAGTCAGTATTGTCTTCATGCTGCAGAGCCCTGCAAGCTCCAATGGGATAGCTTATGATGAAAGGCATGTGGCAGAAGATGTATGCTCATAAATAAATGGAAATACATATATATACATTGCTCTGCAGAAGTGCAGGAGTGTTCAGGGAAGACAATTAAACAGATCTTAATTTAAAGAGTACCTTCATCGTTCTGGAACCTAGCTCTAATTCTGGCTAGTAACAAAATTCAATTGAAATTTAATCAGCAGAATGAGCATTGCTAACATTTGAGAGTTAATTAGGGTAATAATTACTAAAGAAACAGGTTTGCTGCATTGAGGAGAAGTTGCTATGGTTTTGCCACATGTATTTGAGAAAGCAATTAAAACATCCTCTGTTGTTGACAGAAGAGCCACAGACGAGTGGAAAGTTAAATGGGCAAATCATCAGAACATCAGAGCAATCCCGTGGCACCCCAGGCCAACTGTGCCATCCTTCCTAAGGTGTTTTTGTCCTCAAATCAGTCTCAGACTCTCTGAAACCCAAAGATAAGGGATGTGGTTGTCCCCTGTTCATAGTTTGGTAGGAGGGGATGATTTTAACTGTCAGGGAAACGGTTGGACTTGGGATGAGGAGTATTTGGTAGGGAGAAAATAAAATGTCATTAGAAGGAAATTGGCAGCACCAAGGTCTGGTCTCATTCACTCATAGAGATGAAATTTCAAAGGAGACTGTGAAGAACCTGACTGAGGTTGGATAACTTTTGTCACGTGTGTCAAAAATGCTTTAGAATTCATTCGTGACCAGAACACGTTTTAAATAGAAATTAACAGCAGGCAGTGATGAGGAGATGTCTAAGAGAAAGGCTGACATCTAGGATAGGGTGCTGAGTCTGTACAGACTGAGGAGCAGGGAGAGAGGAAAAAGCAGCCACAGATGGACACAATTCCACCAAGGAGCATGCAGTCAGTATACCTAAAAGCACCGAGAAGCCAAAGAGCATTTAAATGGAGGGGGTTACCCAGGTAAATTCTCCAGTGTTCTTGTAAGAATGGCTCTTTAAGCCGGACTGCAGCCAGCTGCAGTCAGCCAGCTTGGAGCAGAGACATGAAGCTGAGTTTGTCGGCAGCTCATTTGCTGCACGTGGAAGATGGATGGAGAGGCTGGCAGGATCAAGGGCTTCTCATTTATACTTACTTGCACCAAGACATAAGAGGCTAAGTAGGGGGCCAAGTAATGGCCATACCTAGTGACAGTGATAGGAGACTATTTACAGGAGCATGTAGTGATGGAACAAGGGGAAACGGCTTAAAACTGATAGAGGTTTAGATGGGATATTAGGAATAAATTCTTCCCTCTGAGGGTGGGCAGGCCCTGGCACAGGCTGCCCAGAGAACCTGTGGGTGCCCAGTCCCTGGAAGTGTCCCAGGCCAGGCTGGACAGGGCTTGGAGCAACCTGGGATTGTGGAAGGTGTCCCTGCCCATGGCCAGGGGGAGGAATGAGAAGATCTTTGAGGTCCCATCCAACCCAGTTCATTCTATGATTGTGTAATATTTCCTATTTGAACAGACCCAACACAAGCATACTTTTAGCAGAGCTGGATCTGCTTCACCTTCAACATAATCCCATTGTTAGAAACAGGGAGTGCATGCAGGAACATTGCAGTTGGAAGCACTACTTCAGCTCCGCTGTGTCTCTCCAGGTATCCCCATTCTGTGCCTAGAATTGCTGTGAGGGAAATAAGAAGCTGTAACAAAACTTGTAATTACTCCTCCCTCCACCCTCATACTGACTTCTACACCCAAAGCAAAAGAGAAAGAACAGAGAATTTGCAAGGTGAGAACAAGATGCCTTTTTGCTTCTTAGAATTTGTTCTGTTCTGCCTAATTTGATTGAAGTACCATTAAGGAAGAAAAGGTCTCCTTACAGGAGGAGCGTGACCCAAATAACCTGTGCAGTAGTTCCAAGACGGATAGTCTAAGAGAGAGTCTGTGATTTGTGCATCTAAAAATCTCAAGAGAAAAAGATTGATGGCAAGCAAGACAAAAGGACTTTCTTAGCGCAGTGCCTCAGCAGCTAATATTTACATTTTTTTTTTCTCTCGACAACAAACCACTATAGCTAATAGCTGCAGATAATCATAAGGAAAAGAAATAAACCACCTTCAAGGAGATCAGCCATCATCTAATTGTAACATGCACTCAGACAAGTAAGAAGCTACTAAATCTCCCACTTCGCAAATGAAATACTGTTCTGGGTAACTTGAAAATTGTTGTGGTGTTTAAGGCTAAACCGGTGGTACAAGGCATCCTGCTTCCCACTGCTTGCAGGCATGCAGCAGTCCCACTGTAAATCAGCCAAAGGGATATCTGTGCAGTGAAACAAAAATCATGCAGGACAACCAAAGGAAAATCAGATCCTGCACCAGGATCAGCTCATGGTCACGACCTGCAGAGATCTGTGAGAGCAGCTTTTACATGCAATGAAAGGAAAGATGGGTGATGGGGTGAGCTCTAACCTGTATGTTTCAATGATTTGACAGATTCTCAGTGTTCTGACAGTACAGATTGTTAGAGATTACTTCAGTTTGTTTAAAAGCTGCTTCCAAAAACATTGTAAGTGACCCACAGTAGACTCGGCTGTAGGATGTGGCATTTGGTGTTTATAGAGTGTAGCCTGTTGGACACATATTTGCTACAAATAATTTCTATGTTCCATTCAAGGAATAACTAGAATAATAGATACTGTACATAGCAGGGATTCAGGGATGCATAATGTAGGGCTCTCAGTGGCAGAAAATTGAGTGGAAAAAGGGTTTGTACTATCAGATATCACGGTAACGTGTAGAAGAATGAACTATATTTTAACAAAATGAAGAATTCATGTAAAATGATAATGTTTTGTGTTCTCATCTTAAAAGTGAAACAAAGTGTGAGACTTTCATGAAACTTTCATAAACTATCTTTTTGCAAGGGCTGTGTTCACAATCTCAACTGCCAGTTCAAGCTGAAACTTTCTAAATCTTGCTTTCATTTGTATGAATCAAAAATCTCAGTGGAAACCTATCTTCATGCATTTCTTTGTAATGATCCTGATAAAAATGGTGTGGTTTTTTGTTGTTGTTTTTATAACTTTATTTTAAAAAATAATTAATAGTTATTCCTGTTAGCTCTCCCAGTGTTTAAGTGGTGACGCTGTACAAATTATTCTCAAGAATAAAAAGACCTAACCCTCCCTCCCCACCCCTTCTAATTAAAGCAGATGGCAAAGCTGTCTAAAATCCAAATTATTTATACGATCAGGACAACAGTTAACAAGTTCTGGTAGGATAAATTACTTTTTCTGTAAGAAACCACATTTTAAAGAAGTAATACACAAAATTAGTTTTCCCATTGATCTTCTAAAAAAACAAATTGGAAGATAAGAACAGCCTATATTTCTGTGCTGCCCTAAAAGCCACACCTGCCCTGCTTCTCCCCTCTGTGGGTGCTGGGAGGAACATGAGGAACCTTTGAAGCCCCAAAGCAGCAGCACCTCCATCCCCACAAAGTCCAGGGGTCTCTCCTTTTCCGGGGAAGTCTCTCATCGCATTTGAGCTTTACAACGTCACCCTCTAGTGGAAATCCAGGTGTTTTCTATTCCCAAATCCATCTCAGCTGTACAGGAATGTTCTACTTGTGACAAGAGGTGAGAGGCAGTTTTATGGGGGAGAATGAAATACAGGGAATCACTGTGCCTGAATTTTTGTTATTTGTTTTGGTTTGCCACACTATGAGGGTTTGAAGTATTTGGCAAGAATGTGCTGAAAAATGGAAGAGAAAATATAAGAAGAACAGAGATAATACAAAAAGACAGCATGAAGAGAAACACAACATGGCAGCATTGCTTGTTAGGCTGAAATTAAACTCCCAGGTGACTTTCCTAAATGAGAATTCTTAAGTGAAGGTCTGGGGTTCATCAGAGGAGCTGACAACCCTTGGTACTCTCAGGATTCGGGCAAGTGCTCTCCTCCTCCTGTTGGCAGCAGGATTCAGCATCACCCAGACCACAGAGGTGAAGCTTTTGCCCTCAGTGGGCTCTTCTCAGCAGAGCTGTACTGAGAGCTCCTGAATCATCAATCCCATGGGATCCAGACCCAGGGCTCAAGGTAAACCCCACCACTGAACCTAGAGGGAGGGGAGAGGGAAGGAGGTAAAAGCAGAGTTGCTGGTGGATTCGACACTTTCTTTATTCCTAGCTGTTTTGCATAGATTACTGCAGCTAAACTAAAGTACTTTTCCACACAGAACATCTTCCACTGGCTTCCTGCTGGTTGTTGTGCTAAAGATGTAAAATGGTAAATGAGCAGACTCCTGGAGAGCTGAGAATACTTTTAAATAAACTTTTAAGTTGAATGCTTCATTTAAAAGCATACACAGATGGATGATTCTTTTTATATGTATTTACCTACATGTTCTTTCCTCAGTTGTTTTCTGCTTTGCTTTTATTGAGTGTTTTTTTCTGAGCACATTACAGTTCATTGCTATCCTGATGGAATACTTTCGGGGCCTGCTACTTTAAGATCTGCTCTGTGAGAAGGGAGCAGCAGCTATATAAAGGTGCCTTGCACCTGCACTCTCCTTGAAATGTTTTTGCTGTTGTTTGGAGTTTGTGTGTTTGTGATTTTAGGGGGTTGCAGTACTTTATGACAGCCTTCTCAGCCAACAGATTGAATGATTTTCCTCTAAGTGCCAATAAACTGCCTGTCAAGGTTCAGGTGAAAAGAACTGAAATTGCTAGACTGAGCTTTAGGAACTCAAAGGTGTCAGATATTGAAAGACACACTTCCTTAAGCAGAACTTGAACAAGGCTAAGTACAGCACACTCTTCCTCCCTGTGAAATGAAGCCTGTGCAGGTGGACAATCATTGCCATCCTCTTTTGGGGCAGTGACAAAGGACCACTCGTGTTTTCTCATGCTCACAGGTGCTACCCCGGCCCCCAGGGAAACCTCTCTGTTCCCAAAGAGTGGAGCTGGGAGGTGAGGTGGAAGTTGGCTAGATGGCAGCAGAGCCCCAGGCAGCAGCATCCTCCTGGGAACACCATTCTCAAGGGACACAACTCGGCTGCTACAGGGACAAATGACAGGAAAACTGAACTGAAACTGAAATTTGATACATTTGGGAATGGAAAATACAGGTACAATGAATTTGTTTTTCTGTTCTAGTTTGATGTATATTCCAAGCTCTCATCTGGTTGTTGATGACAGCAAAGTTGTAGAAATTGTGTGGTAGTGAAGGAAGTAAAACTGAGGGAAAAGTGTATTTTTATAAGAAATTATATTTTGCTTGTACTTCTACAAGATTAATCCCATTTGAACTGCTCATGGCCCTTTATGGAAAAGTATATTAATGGACTATATCCTTGGATTGACAGTCATAGGCAGGCAAAATACAACCAAACTCTTGTAGTTTAATCCCAGCTGGCAACTCAGCTCCACACAGACACTCACTCTCTGTCCCTGGTGAGATGGGGGAGAGAATTGGAACAGTGGAAGTGAGAAAACTGTGTGGGTGGAGACAAAGTTTAATAGGTAATGCAAAGCAAAACAAGGAATCCATTCCCCACTTCCCATGGGCTGCCAGGTGTTCTGTTATCCTCGGGAAAGCCGGGCTCCACCATGTGTAATGGTGCTCTGAGAAGATCAATGCCCTCACTCCGAATGTCTCCCTGCTTCCTTCCTCTTCCCCAGATTTATACACTGAGAATGATGCCATAAGGTCCGGTATATCCCTGGACTCAGTTGTGGTCACCTATCCCAGCTGTGTCCCCTTCCAAACCCTTGTGGCCTCCCAGCACACAAATTCAGCTGGGATTTTCTGGGAAGAACCTGGATCTCTTCCCTTCCCAGCTCTCACTTGCAGTTCCCAGCCAGCTTTGCCATGCTGAGTTACTGGCATTACACAAGTGACAGTGAGTAAATGCAATAGACTTGATGATCTTTAATGAGGCATAATCTGTTCAGCAGTGAAAATGAATCAACCAGATCTACAATTTCAGCCTTTAATCCTCTGTAGAACCAGGTTAGCCCAGCAAAGCAGTTCTGGTCCACTCTTGTTTGTTCCTGTGAAGAATAAATCAATTTGTAAAGGTCTGTATAAGTTAAAAAATAAAAGAGGGCATTTCACACAGTGGTATAAGAAGGATTCACTTAACCTTGTTATGCAGCAGTATCTGAGATCACAGGATCTACTCAGACATGGCCATAAAAACCCCAACACTATGTTAAGAAAAATTTTGCTGAAGTTTCCCAGATCCCCAAAGTACTGAATCAATATCTGGGAAATGAAAACAGATTATATTGAGTGTGAAATCAACCCCTCTGTTGTCAACAACATACAGCCTACATAGGTCCTAAGAGGCTTATGGTGCTGGCATAAGTTTTAATAAAGGGCTGAAGAACACTGTTTAAGAACAGAATTTGCTTTTAAGACATGGATTAAGCTCATGTATTTTTATGATCCCGTTCATATGCAAGTTGTAGCTGTGTTAATGAAGGCATGAAAACATAAGGATAAATGAGAGGTATGATTTGCAGGGAGAAACATCTTTTATTGGATCAAACAGGTAAGTTTTCAAGCACATGGCTCCTCTTTAAATATGTAGTTGTTGTTGTTGGTTCTTCTTAAATATTGCAGAGTGGTGTGTTAAAATTTCCAGCTCTTTCTCGGGGTATAACCTCAAATTATCTAGTTACATCTCCTCCTCCCTGTGCCAGCCATGTCTGTGAAACACAGATGCACTGGTAATTAGAAGTGGAGAGAGTTTCCTTGTGAACAAACTTGCCTACCCATGATATTCACGTGTCACTGCCTCCATTGGAAACACCATTTAAAAAACACCTTTGCTCTTCTTTACATACTGTTGAAATGCATTTTTAGATGGCAGTACCAAAGTCCTTTAAAAAACATATAAAGAGAGACAAAGCAACTGACCTTTGGTCAATAAACAGAAAAAATGACAGTTCTGGTCAGGCAAACCAGAAAACCCACCCATGATGACATGTCCCTGAGCTCTCTCAGATCTCAGGTTCATTTAAGATTATATTTCTGACAAGTGAAAGCAAGAGTATTTATGCAATCGGGGATTCTTGTAATGCAACCAGCTAGGAAATATGTAAGGCTCCTGATGATTTCATATATGACAACAAAGGCCATCAGAAGATAAAAGTCAAAGAGTCTTAAGAACTGACTGAGATTTAGCCACTATTTGGACAGGCAGGATTCACCCTGTAGGCTTTGTACAGCACTGCTCATTACTGACTCACTGAGAACAAAAGTGCTTTGCTATTTTTAAACACCATTTTTTGCCAACTGTTTAGTCCATTAGACTCTGATTTTCTCCTTATGGAGCTTTAAAGACTGAGAGTTTTGTTAAAGATAAGGCCAGTAAAGAGAATGTTTAAACTTAGTATTTTAATACATGAAAAACAGATATACATGAAATACATGAAAATAGATATTCCTTATTGTGCATTCCTACTGAGTACGGCGTTTGAATGTCCATGACAATAATCCAACTGTGTTATTTTAATCAAATAATAGAAACAGACGATGTAATGCAAGGAGCCAAATCTTCTTTTAGGTGAAGAGATTGAGATTTAGCTCAGTGCTTAAACCAAATCAATGGGGATACATTTGACAATGTTTTCAAACAACCCATTAAGCTCTAATTTAATACTAATAAAGTCACTGGGATCAAAAGTGATGAAGGAGAGGTTAAATATTTGGAACAGAACTTGCTACATTGAGAACAACTGCCCATTCATTTAAAATCTGTATAAAAACAGTGGGTCAGTTGCAATTTCATTTACTTTGGAGTAACTCTGGATTAACTCCACAGAGGTCAACAGAATGATACTAATGCTAAAAAAAGGACAAGAGAGATCAGGATTCTTTTGAGCTGTGTTCTGCCTGCAATACTCTTCTACTGTTCCATCTGCAAGCAGGATGATCTGCATTTTTTCTGAAGGAATTTATGGTGTTTTATATGGTTTGTGTTCAATTGAGTACAAACATAGTAATCAATATCAAACAGTACTAATCTCGCAGACTGGATCAGTTTTAAACTATGCACAAATTAAATAGGACTTTCTCCTTAGAAGAGTTTTAAGAATATAAACATGTTTCTAGTGTAAAAAATTTAGTTTTATAGTTTTTTATACATAAATATAACATTCATTTGCCTTCAGCTGACATCCCTGTACTTTCACACAATGTTTGCCCCTCCAGAGCAATCTTTACATCAGCCAAACCCTGCAAATAAATAACAAGATACTTGTGAATTGTGCCCCTTGTCTCACTGTTCATGGTTACAGAGCAGGGGCTGACAAAAGGCTGCTGGACTAGAGCAGCTTCATTTTTGTCAGAGTTTCAGGATCCTTTCATACAGAACTGGTGGCAGGAAGGGGGGGGATTTGTTAGAGGGAGATAAGTCCCCCTGAAGTACTCACCAAACATATGGAATTTGTGTTTGTTTGAAATCTTCAGGATGAGGTAAGTTTATCTGAAGAGCAAAGACTGATTTGCCAATTTGCCTCAAGATATAACAGCAACATAATCAAGGCAGTGGTAGAGAAGAGTGAACTCAAGCCCTCTTGTGAAACAACGCTAATCATTAGCAGTAGTTATCTCTGGTATGAATAATTCACAGATTCACAAGATTTCTGCATAAAAAATAAGTACACTTCTCTCCTTCCCTCTCCAAGGTTGTTCCATATTTCTTCTTTACCTCCTCAAAGACTGCAGAGCTCACTCAGGTGACCCTGCCAATGACATCCCAGAAAAGCAGACAGCAGTGTTTGGGAAGATGGAGCTGCAGAAAAACATCCGTGCCTGGAAGTGGCCACTGAGTGCTGCTGTACAGAGGATAAACCCTGTTGTAAAGCTTAAGTCAGCATCCAAATGGTCAGGAGGAAATTGCTTTTGTGTTAAGTAGTGTGAAATTGTTGAGATATTTTATGACCATTGGAATACTCCAGAGCCTGAAAATATAAGGGGGGGGGAATAAATCTCTCTTAGACTCATATTCTGGAGTGATTTTTTATCTCTACATAGAAAGACAAAATAACACTTTGCATAGGACATAAATATCTATTTAATTCTCAGTCAGCCCTTGATTAGTATGCATGTAGTCCCCTAATATAAGCAAAGAATTTACTCTCTATGCAGCTCAATGGCAACAAAACCAATCTTTGAAATATTCTCAGATGCAGAAAAATACATTTTAAATGCAGCTACAAAATGACTGTAATGAGCAGCAGGACTGCAGGTAAGACTGCAAAATTATGCTATGCAATCTCATTTCCTTTTCTCAATACACACATAGAATTTATAATTCATACAGTAACCGCTAGAGAAATAAATTTAATTTTTAAAGTTTTGTATCGCTAGCCTTTTCATGTATAAAATAACTGATATTAAGGAAGAAAATTACATTTGTGTAGGTTGGATTCTGCTATCAAAATAAATGTAGATTTATGAGAACTCTCATGGGAAAAAAATTCTATAGAGGTCCCACCTTTGTTAGTGTTTTCTTTTGGAGTGCCAATGAATTTTTGAGAAATACCATTCTGATCACACAGTTCTAGATTTCTCTTTTTCATGCCTGATTTAAAGTAAATATTTGAAAACTTGGCTTTTCTGAGCAAATCAATTACCACTCTGTCTAGTCTATTAAATCACTTCATCTGTAGCCTCTCTTTTAATTGATACCTAACAAGAGCAAAGAACAATTTGTTTGGATGCCACTGAACCATAAAGTTTATGTTCCAGGCAAGCTGCAAATGAAACGGGTACACCAGAGGTCAGCTCCTTTAGAAACAATCTACCTATTTCCTTCTTTCTGTCCATAAGTGGAATAGTATTTATTTCATTGGGTAGGGCAATCTGCAAATGCAACAGGAGGAATTACTCCTCTGATTGCAAATCACGTGGCTGTTAGTGCCACCCTTTCTGTCTGGGCTCAGTCCTGTGATTGCAGTTACTACTAATGCTCTGAGGATCCTGCTGACTCAGGGTCATATTCAGCATCCTTTTTTTTTCCCCACTGTGAAAGAGGGTGTAAAAGTTTTCAACTGGAAGAGGAAGGGACATCTCTGTGTGGAGAAGACTCAAGAAGAATTCTGTCTTGGTCACTTCATTGTGAAGGGCAGAAAAAGACTTAAACCAGTAAATTGGGTTCTCAACTGCATCCCTGATTTAGTTTAATTGCATCGACCTCACTAGATATGTCCATGTTTACTTCATCTGAGGCTCAAGCTTGTGATTTATAAGCAGAAGCAAAATTGTCCCAACAGCCTTTTATTCAAAATTCTAGATTGTGCAACCCAGTTCTGCAAACAAGCTAATGAACTATACAATCCTTGAAGAATACATTTATGGATTCACTGCCTTTGCTAAAAAGGGACCAATTTCTCATCCACTGTAAACTGACCAGATGTTTTTGTCCAGCTGCACAACCCCTCAATTTGGAAACAGCCTGCCATCAGACTTTTGATCATTTCCCTGAGACAACCATCTGCTCTCTGTTTTCCTCTTCCCCTGCTCTTTGTCTCCACAGGCTTCCCTGAAGGCTTCCCTCAGCATGGTGTTATTTTGAGCCTTGATTTGAAGGAGGATATATGGTAATTTCATCTACTCTCAAAAACTGGTCAGGCAGGATCTGTTTTCCCTGATGTAACTTCATAAAAGCCACAGGGATGTCTTTCCAAAGAGCCGTGCACACATCCATGCTTTCTAACCTGCTTTCCCTAGTTCTGTGCCTCAGATTTGTGCACCCATCTATACCCACAGGACCCCAGAGACACAACATGAGAGCCTGCACTTTATGGTCTGCACAGAATTCAAAAACACCAAAGGGGACACCCCAACATTGTCCATTTGGTAAGCAAATGCGAATCAGGTGAGTTACTGAAGCTCAAATCACCCTGATTTTGTCTCTCCATAGTCTGTTGGCTATGGAAACACACTCTTGAGGAAACTCCCTCTTGTCAGAATTTATTTCATCTTCATCTGAAAAAGTCTCAATGAGCTTGCAAGCTGAATTTCATTGTTTAAACTGCAAAGTCCACTCAGGTCCCAAAGGATAACTAAATGGATGAGAGTTGAGAAAGTGTTTAGCAAGGGAGATTTTGGCAATACCTGAAATACAGTTGCTTCTTTGTGTTACACTGCAGCTCCTCTATTTCAATAAGTAATCTGCCTGCCTCTGAGGGCTGCAAGGGACATATACATACATATATGCATATATAAAACTGGTAAATACTGAATAAAACTCACATAAAAGATGTCCAAAGTGTTCACACTTTTTGCTGTTTTTAAAGATTTTATTGTGTTCATAATTTTTACCATGATCTGTGGAACTGAAGATAAACTGAGTATTTTTTAACAGAAAGTAGGAGAAAAGTGAGGTGGCTGCTCAAATTCCTGAGCAGGATTCTGGGATGATGATGAGGGAACTGATCCTCACACCATCCTGAACTCTGCAAGGAGCCTTCTATAAGTTTATAGTGGGATGTCTGCAGTAATAAAATCCAATACCGACAGCAGCAATGGGAATTTTACCACTAACTTTGGAGGAAACCCTCACGTGAGGGTTTGCACAGATCAGATGCAGTCAGAAAAACTTCTTTTCATGTGACCAACTAGCAAGGCTTAATGCCTTGACTCAAGAAGTTTTTTCTTAACTCACTCCTAATAATAATCAGCATGTACAAACCCAAATTTTTTCAAAGGGGTCATCTGAATGGAATATGAAAGGAAAAGAAGAAAAACCATAATATGCTCAAACAAAAGTTTAGAAAGTTCACTAGCAAAGGTTCTGTCTCCTGCCTTCTGTGTAATTCATGGTTTCTTTCCAACCTCCTGCCCATCTGCCTCATCCTTGAAAACTGTCATCAGCTTTTTGGCCATAACTCAGTCTTTTAATGTGATTGTTGACAGTGCTACACCCATATTGATTGTTGCTTTTAATTAGCATGGAGTGCACAGGGAGGAAAGAAATTAGTTTGTTCAGTTTCATTACACTCCCGGCATTGTACGATCCAAGTGTCAATAAATTACTATTCTTTTTATTAAACAACAACAACAACTCTCTTTATTATCTGTATTACAAAAGGCTGCATCACTTGGTTGCAAAACAGAACTTGCACATTAATAAAAGGATGTAACAGCAATCTCTCAGCAAGGCTGAGTAGGAAAATATTAATCATCTAGTGAAGCATTAGTCTTGGCATATTTTATTTCAGCCTTAGAATAAGTACTCACATTTGACCTTCTCTACAACATAAGCTTAAAGAACTGATAATGCCATGTGACAGAGCAATCCATTTGTAAATAGTTTATTAAAATCATGTAGGTATATACTAATTAAAATAACACAGAGTCACTGTCTATGAGTGCCTTAGACAGATCAGTTTGAAACAAAACAACTTGTTGAACCACTGCTTTTTATGGATATTTTGCCTGCCAAAATGGTAACCAGATTCAACTTCTGTTAAACACAAGGGTCTCATCCCCAACTCTGGCATTCCAGGATGAACTGAAAGAACTGAAAGCTATAAAATACCGGTCAGTAATTCCTTCTCCAAGGGATTCCTCCTTGCTTCCACTAAAATGCCAGATGAGTTCTGAGGGAGTTGGACTATCTTGAAAGAGTCGGATTCACACTTGTAGGTTGGTGTGGACTCATCCTTGGGACAGGGCAAAGGCTGTGCACTGGCAGAGACCATGGCTTTGAACTGGGGAGGCAGAAGAGGAATTGGGACAACGTGGAAACCATAAGCAAGTCTCAAAAAACTCATAATAACATTTAGCAAGACCTTCTTTACACGTGCACTGATGTATCAACTGAAACCATTAGATGGTTTTCCCTGTGAATGGACAGTTTTGGGTGTTTTTAAGTGATGCAGAGCCAGTTATGGTCAATTTAAATCAGAGCACTACTACTGAAACCTACCAGTGAAACAATCCTGCAGACATCACTTCTGGTTTTCTGGCCACAACAAGCACAAGACCTTGGCCCCACAAAATCTGCAGCCAAAGTGACGCCATAAGTATCTTCCGGGGGTCAGTGTAAATGACTCCCCTGTTTCCCAAGATTCAGAGTACTATGGTGCCATTCCATAGATAAACAAACCTCTTTACTAACCAAATAAATAGTATCCCATATAATTCTTTTCATTATTAGCTCCATTTTTATTTATAAGATGGTTCAAGGGTCAATATACTTTCCGAAATTAAATGTACATATTGCTTGCTACAATATAACAAACCAAAGGTCAAATTACATTCACATATTTATATTACTTTGGGAAACATCTCTATTTTGAGTATCAGTATTGAAATATTACACTTATAAATGAGTTTACATATTCCTTTTCTTTAAAGAACTGTGTTGAATTAATTGTGTTTTCATGTAAACAACTTTTCAAAAATTAATTATAAATAAGGTGGATGAGAAACAGAATTAACCATCCCATTGGGAGTAGAATTGTCCCTGGAACAAGGCTTTAAAAAATAAAAAATGACACATTAGATTAATAATGCATGTTATAAATGAGTTTCCATTTTCTTAGTAACATATGATTAATCAACATAATTGCAAGTCACACTGTGAGTAATGCAGAAATTTAATTTGTATAGGCTTGGTGATGAAGTCAGTCAAATGAGCCTTTCACCTGTGTTCAAAGCCTTTGTTTCAGACATGGGGTTAAGTATGATTGTCTCATCTTATTCCCTCTTAGGGCACATCAAAAACTGCAAACAAATCTGGAAAAGTTAGTGGCACCTGTTTAGGGGAAGAACTTGAGGATAGTGACAAATGTGTCAGGGGGAGCTGTGCTTGGGAAGGCTGCAAAACGCCAGGTAGAACTGCTACTTGCATCCATTTCCTGAGCTAAAATGTAAAAGTCCAAAATAAAAACTGGTTTAGAGCAAATCAATCATCAGTATAATGAATATTGAAAGTTTTTGTTTTGTTTTGCTTTGTTTTTTAAACCCATCATCAGGTAGAATATCCAGAAATCAATTTCTCTGTGTGTTATGAACTTGGAGTGGGGTATAATGGTACACCCTAAAAATTACCAGTTAGAAGAAGAATTACTCTGAAAATAGGTATCCCAACTGTTGTTACAGACATTCAGGGGCTGTAAGGCATTTCCTGTAGTTTCACAAAAATTTTAAATCCATGTGGAAGACGGGACTACACCCCTGACTCCATTTGGAAGTTTAGGATTCAAAAAGATATTCTGAGAAGAGTCCATCCTATTTTGGATACTGCAGAAACTGTGGGATTATCCAACAGAGAAGCATATAAATGACAGGATATAAATAGTTATTCTGCAAATACCAATGTCCAAACATTAATGCAGAAAGGTAGCCTTCACATAGAGCTGTAGCTTTCAAAAATTAATTCATAGGAGTGAATAATGAATTCATCTTCAAAAGCTGCCTCGTAAACCTGTATGAATCTTCCTCCCCACCCTGCACTGATATATATGAAACCCGTCTGCATTCAGTATGCCCAATTTTCTCCAGGAGAAAAAGCTGCCCTGGTGGGAGCAAAGACTGAAAGATCACAGAATCACAGAATCTCCTGAGTTGGAAGGGACCCACAAGGATCATCAAAGTCCATCACCCAAAGCCCTGCACAGGACAACTCCAAGAAGGCTGAAGTTTCGTTACCATTTTCCTTTACTGAGGAAAGTCTGTTTGGGGAAGCACTGAAGCAAAGACAGCAGAAACAAACCCCAAAGCAGAAGTATTTCAGGAGAAAAAAATTCGTTGAACAATAGCTTTCTATATAAAACCTGAAATTTTCCAACCACTCCAACCATTTCTGGTGGGGAATGAGTTTGCAAAGCTTCTCTGGTTGAGCAGGAGCTGCATTTTCAGAAAGGTAGGTAATACAACCTCGTACCACAGCGTGGACAGGAAATACAGTTTTGAAACTGTGATGATCCAAACAGCAGGACAAGTCCCACAGTGTCATCCTTAGAAAATTAGAGATATCTCTTCTCTCATCGCAAAACTTTATTAAATTTTGTACACAGCAACATACATCAGATGCAGATTTATAAAAAGACAACTCGTTCCCTGCAGATTGAGATAAATTTAAGTAAGAGAAAAAATTACTTTTTTTCAGGTTCAGCATAAAATCTGATAAAAGTTCAGGCTTCACAGATTTGTAATTAGTTGAGAAAACACCTATAGAGCAGCTGTGCTGTTCATATCCAAAGGAAGAAAGTTAACTACTGAAATACACTCAGCAACTTGACTACATTAAAGCACTAACAGATCTGTTGTAATTAATCTTTCTTGTCATTTAATAAGGAAAACAAAGCTGTATTAAAATAAGTTTCATCAAAGTTTGTGAATTGAAGTGCTGTGCATTCTAAACAGCCTGTGGTTTGAGATCTTTCTGTAATAAATAACAAGGAATGTGCTTGCACTTACGGTGTTTGGGCCAGCATAATTACTATAAAAGTAATTACTAGTAATTTTCCTCTTGCATTAGATCAGTTGATGAAGAGGAATAATAAAAAGCTTTTCTTCTCTTTGTAGTTCAACACACGCAAAACAATAGCATTGAAATTCAAATCAAACAGGCAGATACAGCCTCTGTGGGACGATCAACTGATAATACATGATTTATTTTTTTATAGCTGTAGTAAGTGTTTATGGTAGGTTGAAGTCCAGTGGGACTGGAAAGATTTGGAAATGTTTATTTCTAGCTCCTGTCTGCATTTTAATTTTATAGGGATTTCAGAACAGGCTGAGAAGAGAGAAACATTTGTCCCTGTTGGTTCCTTCTGATGAGTCCTGGTGGAGCACAGATCCACACTGCTGCTATTTGACACCCAACTATACTCAAGAGGAAAAACACTTCCACATTAAACTCCAGACCGACTGACTGGCATGTTCTTGAGCCATTTACATTAAAATTATTGAGGAAAAATTAAAACTATAGTCCAAATACTACTGCTTGGGAGTTTGGGGTGCAGGTGGAAGGGATGTATCCTGGGGGTGAGAAGAATTACCTGGACTCCAAACACTACAGACTTTCCAAGCTAGGATATTATGAGAAATCAAATAACCTTTTGTAAAGAGCCCATGACCCTTTTTGCTACTGTCCTGAATCAGGAACACTCAGTGCTCACAGCATCCAGCTCCCTGGGTTGCTGCTTGGCAGAAGAAATACCTGTTTTGAGGTTTTATTGCAAAAATCTGTAATGTCTTGGAAGAGAACAGTCTTGTTCAGAAAGCCATTGTGTACACAAAGGCTTCAAACTAGCATTTCAGGATCCCCCAATTGCCTTTGAATAGCCCAGAGCACCAGTGGGAACCAATAAGGCTCTTGTGATGGGAAGTGGGTCCCGAGCTGGAACCAGCTTGGATGAAGGAAACGTTTTGCAGTGATTTCAGCAAATGCCAGACTTAGAAGTACACCTGGAAACTGGAAAAGGGAGGTTATTTTCACTGTGTTTTAGTTGAGTGGGCATTTATTTAAGTAACACAGAAAGCACTGAGAACTTCTCTACTGGAAGTGATACCAGTGCAGGGTGTGGGAACTCCCCTGGCTTCAGACATGTTCATTTTGAGACTGCTGGGGCCACACACATTCTGGATTTGTTTGGGATTCCCAGCTGCTCCCCACCACGACATAGGGTTGCTCTGTTGGCACCAGCTGATGTGGGAAAGCACCAAGGGCAGACAAAAAGTCAGGTCTGGATGCTGGAATTTCCAATCTGCATCACAGGCTGAGTGCCTTGGCTCCTACTTGCACAGTAAACCAAGATGTCCCTCCAAGTAACAACTTCTAGAAATGCTGTCACTCCTGGGAATAGGCTGTAGCATTGCTGGACACCTGAGTCCTCGTGTAAAGTATTTCCCTACTGCAGAGGGAAATATCAGCTTTATGAAAGTTGCTGATGGTTCAAAACCTCTTCTTGTCAGATCTGCAGCCAGGAGTGTATCCGAGCCATTTTGCTCCAGGCAAAGAACAGATTTTTATAGAAATGTTCTTCCTCCTCCAAAATACAGAGAGGGGAAAAAAAAATAAAAAAGCCCCAACCAACCCTGAAACAGATGGAAAAGTACGAACATTGGATAATTAGGCGTCACAGGGTAAGAGAAAGCCAAAACAATTTCACCCTTTTCTATCAAGTGGGTAACATCCACATGGAACAAAAGAAGTAAAACAAAAGAAATGGAAAGACATTTCAAGTAATAACTTAAAAAGAAAAAAATGTATATATTATATCACATGTGAGTCATAGAAGCCACGATTATATACATGGAAAACACATGAATCTCATATTAAATACAGAAGATTTCAGAAATGCAACTTAAATTTATTTAATTGGCCTGCAACCTGCAATTTACCGAGTTTACCACGTGGATGGCTCACCTTTGTTTAGGACTGTGGGGTTTGAAAGACAAGAGTAGATATTTTGCTGTATTTTTTTTTCTTTCTAAGTTATTGAGGAGACTTATTGAGGACCCAGCCATTAAAGGAAGGGAGCATTTGGGTTCGCTTCTGATTTCATTTTTGCACTTGGGGATGAAGCCTCCTTTCTATTTTCTCTGTTTTCAAATAAGTGAAAATTATTCAAGGCCCAGATTTGAAAACACTGCCAGTTCTTTTCAATTCCACTGTTATTCACAGATGTAGAGTAGGTCACTTGGACTTGACTTACAGGTGCAATTATGGCACTTAACAAGCTGGATTGCATTCTTAAAATGCTGCCAGCACAGAAAAGCAAGCCCAGTTAAGATCCATCTCCAAATCTGGCCCTTTTCCTTAGATTCTTGTTTTTACATATAATTTCAAATGCATTCCTCATTAGCCACTTAGCCCATAAAGGACTGGAGGTAGGAAAGGCTGGGTTAGTTCGCACCAGAGGTTTGCAGAGTCCCAGCTGGCACAGATTAAAAGGAAAATATGCCTGTGCACACCTAAGATTAACAATAAACTAAATCTCCCTTAAACACCTCTAGCCTTTGAGGAGCGGCAGGTCAAAATCTCCTCTCAGCAGCTAACTCTGTCATTACCTAAACCACATACCATCCTAACTCTAATCCCTCAAAATTTGGGAACTATTCAGACTGTTACCCTTTTTAAACTGTTTCGTGTGGAAGTTAAACTAAATTATACTGTGCATATATAAACTTCCACATACATGCATATGTGCCTGCCTCCTAGAAACAGCTTTGAAGGTCTTGGCTAATGTTATGCCAATTTTGACAAGAATTTGGGAGGCAGAACAGTATTCCATTTTTTCCCCCTGATTTCATATTAAACAGGCCACCCAGCAGAGTCTTCAGCATTACCATCTCTGGAGGGAAAATGTGACAGAGGTACCAGGAAAAGTATAAGGTAAAGATGACAGAAATGTCTTTACTGTGGGAAACATGTTGGTCAAAACTCCATGTGCAACAGTCTCCTTCACATGCACCCAGGATGCCTGTGGGGTCGGTCCAGCCCTGAGCTCCTTTTGGAGATGAGCTCCAGTTAACCCATTTAACCCATTTTAAGCATGCTCATATATCTCAATATGAGGAAAAAGAAACATTTCAAATCCATTCAACGAACCTAAAAATTGTCACTTCTTCTGAAGCTCTACCCAGCCAGAATTGCTGTGCACAGCAAAGACACGAGACATTAATAACAATTACTGCTCAATTAGCTGCTGTCAAATCTGGCCACCAGGGTGTTTGCTGCTGGAGACAAATACATACATTTCTTCTATTCTACAGTGTATTCGAACTATTAACTTGACATTTGCATTCATTTGTACCTTAATTTATTCGTGTCTCCCTTTTTTTGTTGGGAAGGACAGTCAGTCAGGAGGGAATTGCTTTTATTCCCTGCCACACTTTGCCTGTTTCTTCAGAGCCAGAAGGCTCACAGATAGACTGTGGATAACTCAGCAAGAAACTCCAAAGAAATCCTTTGTCATTAAAGGTTTAGCTGCAGATGGGTGTTTTCAAAGAAGCCTATTCATTAGTATCTTCTCTTTTGTGTGAGTAACACTGCAAAGCCGTTAATGTTTAATTTCTTTACATCTAAGGGGTGTTACTCATGGTGACAAAAGCTTCATTTTCACTGAGGCCCTGAGCCAGGCAAGATGTGGTCAGTCTTAAGTAGAGCAAATCACTACCTTCCAACATGAAGAAAGCTGATAGGAAATGGGGAGAAAATAATAATCAGACTTTAAAAATGAATATGTATGTAGTTTTTAATGCTGTGTTGGTCACCATTGTGTCTGAGCATGTTCCAGTGGTCCATAGAGGAACATAACTCCATATAACTGTGTTATGTGCCTCTTCTCTCCTTGAGGAGCATTAGGGATTTGGTTTGACTTTTTAAAATGCACTTGTTTTCTTTCACTTAATGTTTAGAGAACTAAGTCAGAACTGTCTCTTTCTCTTGGAACAAAATATACCAAAATGTCTCATGATTCTTGAGATCTCAACCTTTTATGGCATATAAAAATCTCTTTCTGATACAAACAAGGGTCGTTTTTTTTATGTGAAAGAAGTATTTTTCCTAGTCTTAGATCTTTTGAGCAAGGCAATAATTTGAAGATAGAGCTGAGGATTTAGATACTTTTTAGAAGCCAATGCAGATATTCTTGGCAATTCCATGGGTGCCTCCATCAAGTTCAGTGTCAGGTGGAGTCTTTACAAAACTTTCCCCTGAAAAAGCATCACTGTCCTTGCAGAGAGCAATCTGCTAAAGACCTGAGCAACAGCAGTAACGTCATCAACTGAGAGGATGAGAGAGTGTCATCAGTGGGTTTGGAAGCTGAATACGTATTGGTGTGTTGCAAAATGGTTAAAACAAGACCTAGTCATGAAAGCCTATTCCCAGCACTCACTTCTCCCACTCTAACCTGTTGCAACACAGCAGCTGATAACTGTCTTTCAGTTTGTGTCCAGAAGGTGGATTTGGAAGAAGCTGAGTAAAATAGTCCTTCTAGTTATACTAAAATAAACAAAGGCGAGGACAAGGGGCCAGAGGAATGAAATCTCAATTATCTGCTACTCCTAAATACTTCCTGCTAGAACAATTTGTAAGTTGACAAACTTAATCAGCTTCTTTACCAATATTTTCCAGATGTTCAAATTTTTGTTAGACTACTTGAACCAGATGTTTTCCATACTTAATCATATGACTGTGGCAAATTTTTCGAGTCACCAACAGACCAGCAGGCTATGAAAACTAAGCTCATCCAAGCACTGCCCAGATCAGTGCAATATATCAATGAGCTAATATACAGAAAACGTAATTGTGAGCTGCAATGGAGTCATACACATGTGACTATGGAAACAAATTGCTTAGTACTTGACCAGTAAAAGAAGTAAAGACTTGAAAGTTCAGACTTGTACAAATGGTGGCAGTGGAAATAGCTCACGGATGTTAATGCTGTCAGCTTTATAAAAAAATCACACCCTTTACAATGGATCTTTGGAGAGCAATAAAATATTGTCTTTTGAGACACTGAACGCGTGAGGGAATAAATAAATAAAGTAAATAAAGTCTTTTCCCTGTGACAATTGATGATGGGAGGAAGATTTAACACTGAGGAAGAGAGAGAGAGCGTTGATGTAATTTCCATTTGATAAACATTAATATATCCAAAAGGGCAGAATCTCATGTTATTTTTTATCTTTAAGACAACAGAAGCACAAGAGGTGTCAGACAAGACTATTTCCAAGTAACAACAAAAAGATATGAGTAGTTGCAGAAATAATTGCTGGCATGAATTCCAACTTCATTCCATTAAATGTTTCACTAATTAACATTATAATCAATGTAAGGTAAAGATTAATCCACCACTAGTTGTGTTGTTGACAAAGAATAGAGTAAAAAACCAACAAAGGCTGTGCTGTCTCTGTTTCAAATTAGACACAATCTTTAGGTCAGAAGGCATGGGGAGAAATCCCAAAGTAAAAAGAGCAGGAATGTAAATCAGAAGTATTCATGCATCCACAGGAATTTTATAGTGGTTTTTTTCTCATCCACTGAACTTCTTTATTAGTGTTTTTGAATCCCTTTACCTGTTTTCCCCAGCTCACTGCTTCAAGCACAGCCTCATATCCCAAGCTTATGCCAATCAAGGTGCATCAAGTACTGAGACACGTGAAGTACATTTAGACTGCACAGAGAAACCCAAACTGGCTACACAAAAATTAGCCCCTGGACCAGAATTTGTAAAGACACTCGGAAGGCATCACAGACCCATCATGGCCGCGTGAATAAAGTGATGAACTAGGGTGGGCTACACCTGTTGGGATGACCTCTATCATACCCTGAGCTTATGGATCCTTTCTTCCTCTCTGCCTTATTCTGTGCTGCAAAAGTCCCCTCAAACCTGCACAATAAAGACAAAAATGCAAATAGTTTATCAGGCTCTCAACCACAAACACAGATTTTTAAAACAACTTTTTGAATTTTCAGTCTTTTTTAATTCTTGTGAAGTTACAGCTTTACAAAGGTGATCATGAAAACATTATTGCGGGGTGTGGTGCGATATTTTACCCTGGGAACTGGAGGGAGGGAAGACAAGAGAGACACAAAAGAAAAATATTTCTTTTATTTGAATAAGCCACATACAAAGAAATACAAGGAAATTGAATGTTGAGTGAGTTATTGGAAAGGTCTCAATTTTCTTTTGAAAGGGCATCATCACCTCCATCAAAATTGGTAACAGTTAACAGAAAATGTTAAAAAAAATGGTCTCATCTATCACTAATAAAATGTGCCACCTTCTGAAAGCATTGTCATTTCCCAAACAAAGAGTGAACTCTTCCACCTCCTCTCGGTGAAAACAATTAACAAACCCAGAAGGCTAATGATATGCAAATTGCCTCCATGGAAGAGCGGCTCATTTGCAATTCTTTCTCAAAACATCTTTGTTACAGAGATCCAGAAAACAAGGTCTTCCCCTTCTGTACAATCTTTGGAGAAACAGGCTTTATTCTTGTGCATGCTAATATTCCTCCTACTATCTCTGGAACAGTGCCACTGCAAAGCTGCCTACTGAGTGATTTAATGATTATTTCAATGCAAAATATAGTGTCCACCCTGTTGAGTACATAATTTATCAGACGACCTTCAGACATGATGGTCAGACCACTCTGCCAAATGAAATTACACTTCACACTAGTGCAAGTTTTGAAGCATAAAGAGCTGCACAGAAAAACTTGTTTCAGCAACAAATTACAGAAACATGTAAGGGGTAGCAGACAGACTGAAGAAAAAAATAGTTTAAATAGAAGCTATTTGATTGCATCACTGCTACAGCCAAAAAAATATCCTTTAATATCATCTGCACTCCCTTCCAAAATCTGCATTGTGTTATGCTCTTAAAATGGAAGCCACGAACAACTCTGAAGAGCAGATCATAAATGCATTTTGCTGTGCTCCTGTGAGCAGCTGGTGGCCTTTGAAACCTGCACTCAACAACCCTTTCCAAATGTGTAGCTATGCTAAGCCAAAACTGGAGACTGATTTTTTAACTGTAGTACCCTCACTGTTCTTTTATCACCATTTATGAATGCTCTGACAATCGCATTTAATTAGAAAAGAACAGGAACAAGAGCTGGTCCTCATTTCCTTCACTTCAAATGCTACAAAACACAGATCCAAGTGATCTCTCTTTTCCAGTATGTGTCAAAAACAAAAGGAAAGAAAAAGCACCCACTAAAAAACAGCATGAAGTGTCCTGGCTTGGCTTATGTATGACTTCGATATTTTATACTGACTAGTCCATTCTATAAAGTATTCTTGAAGAAAACCCTGAAACCACAGTTCTGTCATACATAAAACTTAAAAAACTAGGGTCCCATGGGCTGTACCTGTATCAAATATTCACTATGGCCACAGATGTGAAATATGAAATACCAGCCCTGATCAACACCTGAGACAGAAATTTATCTCAGCTGCATTTGCAAGAAAAGACAGCACCAGGAATTCTCCCATACAGCAACACCAAAGCCCAGAGATGGTGGCTGCTGTGAGGAGTCCAACTGGCAGTGAATTCCCAGCAGTTCCCTCTGTTTGCCTTAGAAATTTCTTACTCTATACATACGTATATAGTGTGTATATAGTGTGTGCATGCAAACCTGCACACACACCAGTTATCAGACTCTCCCCACCTGTGCTGCACTACAAGGGTGTCCATCTCCCTGTTGCTGCCAAGGTCTCCCTGGAGCAGAACCATCCCCACAAATCCTCTCTGCAGGGTTTGTGTGTAACATGATGTTCACCCAAACCTCTGCTCCCCTGTGTGCGTCCCCAGCGCTGTGCTTTGCTGGGAAGGACACTCCGTGCCTCTGCGTGATTCACTTCTGCCAGTAACTGGTGCTTGGCGTTTCACTGAGCTGTCTCTGCGTCTTGTGAAACATTTGGGGAATTTTGAGGCACTACGAAGGAGTTTGAAGCCCATTTTACTATCCTGCTGGTGCCATCTACTGCTGAATTTCGGCTCTAACAGAGGATACTTTCATAAGAGAAGTTGGGGGTCCTACCTACTCCTGAGAACAGTGTAAGGGCTCCTCTGTGCCATTTTTAACACTCACACAGAACTGCAAAACAAGTTGCATTTTGTGCACTCAAGAAGCCAAACACCTCCAGGGACAGACCCTGAAACGCTGCTTATGGCTGAGCAAATAAAGCAGTAAAAATCTTCCAGATGTCAAAATACCAGTTCAGAAAAACAATACTGGTTGAAGATTTGCACTTAGAGCAGACCTGTAAGACCTTTTCCTCCCTCTCTGGGATGTCTCACACTCCCTGCCCTTTTCTTTTTTGTGTTCCTAATCTGTTAAGAATCTCCATTTGGAGAGATCAATTCTTTTCACAGCTAACCAGAATGACAAGTCTTCTCTGACTCAGGTCATTGCACCCAGGAGGGTTCAAGTCAGGGTGAGGTTCAGCTTCTGGGCTCTGGCCCAGGACGGCAAGGGGTTGGTGCCGGGGCCCAAGAGAAGAGACAGGCGTTTACAGGACTTGTGCTATCACATCTGAGGCTGAACAGAAGACACAAAATACACCTACCATGAATTAAGACCTAGACAATCCCAGAGACACCTCTCTCTGCTCCCCAGGGTTTACGGCATAAACCAGAAGGGCTTACTTGCAGCCTTGCTGTCCTCCCACCTAAACATGCTCCTCAACTCACAGGTCTTGGGGGGAAGTTGTCAAAATATCAAGCAATTTCTGTCCTAGCTGCCCCTGGGCTTTTATTGCATCTCTAGCTCCCAGAGAAGAGCACGATCCCTCACACAATGAATTGGAGGGGAAAAGAATTGCATTTGCAACATAAATGTCACCTATTACTATTTGAGGAGCCAAACAGTGCCTTTAGTGAATCTGTTTTGTGAGCCAGAAGCACAAGAAGACTGGTGGGTTCAAACCAGAATTATTTCACCCTTCTACCTATTAAATTTGCAGTCCGTCTTTGAGTGTTTTGGATGGAGCACAGTACAGAGAACCAGGTGGAGCTTTGATTGTTTTATGAACAGGATTATTTAACATTGCTGCTTAAAATAGCAGGGAACTAAATTAGAACCATTGGGCTGAAAGAACTTCCATCTCAGATATAACTCCAAATGGCTTTATAAACTTTCTGCATGTAAACATTCCTGGTTGTTTTCAATCCTCTATGCTCTGACAATGTTTCCTCGTATAAATAGAAACATGCCACCCTCCAAGAAATAAAACTCCTGAGGCCTCAATGTGCACTAAAAGGACTGATCCAAACCCACCTGAAGTGTAAGTGGCTGCTGAAACACCCACACCACTCAACAGCACAACTGCTGCAGGTCCTTCAGACTGCCTGGAAGTTAAAATATCAGCATCGCTTACAAGTCAGTCCATTTGAAAATGATGCCCTTAATGTCTCTCACTGGAGAGAGAGAGACTCCCCACATCCTAAGGAGATGAATTTTCATACTTTGTTTGGCTGTGTTTGTAACGACACTTGTTCAGGAGAAAGAGAGCGAAGGATGAAGAAGAGCTGTCTGGCAGGAAGGTGCAGACAGGGAAGGATGCTTTGCTCCAGGACCTTTCTAGGCCGAGACAAACAGAAGAATAGGCAGTGCCCTAACCTGGCTGAAATTCCCAATCTACTTCATTTTGGGTTGAGTTCAGCAATCTCCTCCCTCTGTCCTCAGCTGCTGCCTGTTTCTCCCACCAGCAAAGGAGCAAAGGGAGCTGAGACACCGTGGCTCTGTTGATAAAACTGCAAGTACTTGTATCTTGTATATTTAAATAATCATGCCTTGCCTGGAGCTCTGCAACAGACAACAAACAAGTGAAATTGGAAGAGCCAAAATAAATTATTTGTTGTTGACAAAGCCACCCACCATGGGCAAGTTCAGGTGAGCTGAAGGATGCTGAGAACCTCATTGTCTATAAAACTAAACAACAGATACTTGAGGTTGCTTAAGATAATTTCAGAGCAACAAAAAAGGTCAGCTTCCGAAGTGATTCCAGTAACAAGCTTGCAGCTGATACACCCTCTAGTGGCACGAAACCTTTTCTGTTTGTGTAGTAGCAAACCAGATGTGCACTTTTCCTTTTCCTTACAAACATCTCCCTGTCCCTGAGGATCAGGGTTACACCCTTTCAGGAGGAACATTCACAGTGTTCACATATTGCTTTTTTAATACTGCTCTAGATGAGTTTTGCGAGAGAACATCAACAAAAGTGTGGACAGCAAAAGGCTCAAACCCAAAAAAAGAAATGAAAAGGGATTGCTTTGCTGCACTGCACTGTAGCCATCCCAGCCCAATAGTAAGTAGCCCAGTAGGAGCCTTTTAACTGAGTTGTGCAACATATTAAACTTGATCTCATTTTTAGATCTCCTGAACTATGCAAGAGGTGTATTTATTGCGCTGTAACAGCTCAGTCAAGTGCTGAACTAAAGACAAACCTCACCGTCAGCTCATTTAGTTTGAACAAACCCCAAACTTGCAGCCAAAACTCCTCTGACCTAAATCTGTACACTGTGGCACCTCTCTGAAGCATGTCATGCTTGTAGTTTGAAGAATGAGATTGTTGGGTTTGGAAGTCAATGAGAGCCTTTGACACATTCACCACCAGCAGCAGCATTCCTCTCCAAATGAATATCCCAAACCTCCAGGCTAATAACACTAATGTTTGTAGGAGTCTACCCCTTTTGTGAATTTAAGGCTTCATCTGCTACTTGGATTTTTTCCCTCCCTTTCTATCATCTACCATCTTCTATACAGGAATGCTTATAAATTATTTTCTAATAGAAGCCTATTAGTTTTTTAATTTTTATTTTTTTTTTGCTTGTTCTCGGCTTCCTACATTGATCCCAGAGAGAGAGTCTTTGCAGGGACAGGGGAAGAGCCATTTTTGAAGGGAAGGCAGTAGATTTGGGGTGACCTAATATTACCTGAGGGGATCCTACTAGAAGATGGAGAGAGACTATTTACAAGAGCATGGAGTGACAGGACATGGGGGAATGGCTTCAAACTGACAGAGAGTAGGTTCAGATCAGATATTAGGAAGAAATTCTTTGCTGTGAGGGTGGTGAGCCCCTGGCAAATCTTGCCCAGAGAAGCTGTGGCTGCCCCATCCTTGGAAGTGTTCAAGGCCAGGCATTGGATAGGGCTTGCAGCAACCTGGTCTAGTGGAAGATGTCCCTGCCGATGAAAGGGTTGGAACTGGGTGATCTTTAAGGTCCCTTCCAACTCAAACTGTTCTATGATTCCCAAAGCCTGTGTTGTGACCCCTCAAAAAAATCTAAGCCCCTGGAAGTTTGATGGCACAGTTATTTCTGGGCAGTCTCTCCAGAAAACTTTATATGATGGCGTATTTATATATTTGGGACGTAATTTGTAACCTCAGCATCCAGTCTGGCCAGGGGAATGGTACAGACAAACTACTTACCATAAAGCTATCCAGGGCTACCCAGGAAGAAACAACATGTACAGGGACAAATCTGACAAACTACACGATTTTGAGAAGAACAAAATATTATTCATCTGTCAGCATTTCTTAAGTTTCGCTGTCATATCCAAGCCTTGGTTGCTCTTTCCTAGCCAGATCTTATCTTCCAAACCACATGCTCTCACTCCAGAGAAAGTCATAAAATGCCTGGTGTAGGAGACGTGCCTTGCGTTGAGGCTTGGAAGCCAAATGGCTCAGGTTATCCAGGCTGCAGGATGATGACAGCTTCCAGAGACGGGGATTGTCCTGTGTCTGTGCTTAGTTATCAGAACACCAGGGCTGCAAACTTCAACCCTCGATTTGATCAGAGCATCTTGACATTGACGTACAAGGAGTCAGTTGGTCTCCAAGGAGTGCAGAACCAAAACATAATGAGTTTTAAAGCTCAAACCACAAACTCTGAATTATACTCCACCTGCATTTCATAAACAGGATTATGCTGGACTAGCCTATTTTGAAATATGACCACTTCTCATATGGCTGGGCTGCCTCAGTTCTGCCTCAGGCCTTGGATGTCTGCCTTCATGGGCTCTTGCTAGCTTGTTCCACCTTCAGCATCGACTCATGTAAAAGAGAGATCATTAGGTTTCTTGTGAGCTTTCCCTCTGCTGTGCAACGAGTTTCACAGAGGTTTCTAATAGAGGCTTTTACCAGTATCAGTTTCTACTTTGGGTTTGGGTAAAAATAATGGAGAAAGGATTCTCCTCCTCAATTGAGGCTGATTTTATTGCAGCCTGTAGGACATCTCTCGTTTGAAGAAAACCTTTCCCATCCAGAACAAGGATGTATTTTGCAACCCTTCTGAGCTGGGCACCATTTTACCTAGTTATGTTATTTGACCAAAATGGTCTGTGAAATGCTTGCTAATTGCTGCAAATCTTAAAAAGGAAAAGAACAGACCTGTTCTGTAGGGATCCCCTGAGGCATTTTTGTTCAGAATGGCACAGTAGTGGAACAATGCAAAACGTGCCCTGCTCACTGAACACCAAATTACTGGGATCATTTTCTAACAGTGAAAGAAAAATATGTAAAGATAATTATGAATTTTTTCATTGTTTTCAATAAATCTAAGCCTCTAATTACCCACACTATTTATGGGAGGGTTCAGATCAAGTGTGTTAGCTCTCTCTTTCCTCAGGGTTCAACAGTTGTAGGGCTTCTTTCAGTAATCCCAGATTATTCTCTCATTTTACCTGCCCTCTTGCTCCATGAGGCTGTTTGCATTCAGAGATCTGTTTAAAGAAGTTTGAGCAGTTACATGACATAATGTTATCGATACAGAGATTACTGGAGCCTGATTCAGTCTGTCAGCTTGAAAACAGAACAGAATATTCTGGTTTCAGAAATAGCTGATTCAGATTTTTCTTAAATTCATGATTTTTTAACATGCTTCCTTCAAAGCCATTCTAAGAATTTCCATTCATTTCAGTCAGCAGTTGATTTCTGTATCAGTTTAGTAACAGAATCAGTAACTCAATTCAAAGTGGGTTTAAGCCAGAACCTGAGAGTGGACGCCCTTAAATCCCTTAAACAGACACAGCTCCATTGGAAACTGGTTTTCTAAGCAGATTTTTCTGCTTAGAAGGAAGAGAGTCCAAACTCAGAGTTGAAAGATAATGGTTCCGGCTTTGGATTTCAGGTGCTTTCATGAATCTTTCACTACTGCACCAGATTGGAAGTACCTGGCAAGCCCATCTGGCTCCATGGCAAGGTGTGATGGGTGGGTGGGAGAGAGGGACAGTGCTGCTGAGCAGGACAGAGGCAGTGGTAGGAGTTAAACATCCATATGAAGGTACCTTCAGCATACGGATCTCAGGGACTCGCTCAGTATCACATCAAAGAGTCAGAGAAACTAGGTCTGGGCTCCAGGAAGCAGAGGGCTCTCCATTCATACTCCCTCAGTTTCTCAGGGGTTTTTCATCCCCAAGGCATCCACACAGAATCACAGAATCATTGAGGTTGGAAAAGACCTCCACTATCATCAAGTCCAACCTTTGACCAGTCACCACCTTGTCAACCAGACCAGGGCACTGAGCAACACATCCAGTCATTTCTTGAACACCTCCAGGGATGGAATTGTCCAGGTTCCTCTTCAGTGAACAACTGCATCAGGAAGACAGATGAACTAAGGAACAGCACAGACCAACATCCAGACTTTGTGTGGACTACAAGCAATCCACACCACCTGGTCTGGAGCCCACAGGGTGAAATACGTAAAATACATGTGTTATAAACAAGGCCAATAGGAGGTTTAGTATAGCTACTGGGCTGTTCCTCCAGCTGAAATACAAACTCTGTGTCATGGACTGGGTTCTAAGCAGAATAAACTGCTAATCAGATTCTCAGAGATAGGGATCTATTTTATACGGTGCTAAGCATTCTGGCCTTGATTAAGCAGATTATTTCTGAACAACTTTAAATCAATTGGAACAGTTCCTGGATAAGGCAAACCCTCATTTATGTGCAACTGAAAGACTATTCCAATTGCATCAGCTGGTTTAGTAAAAAAAAACATTGGCTTTACCTACCAACCCTGACTTGCTTATGTCCTCAGACCATCATGGCTATCACTGCAACACAGTAGGGCATTATATCTGCAATCATAGGGAGCCAATTAGGTGACTCATTGACCATTAACAACCATCATTTGGATAAATGCACCTACACAATCCTGTGATTTAAACTGTTGAAGGGACAGGGATGAGGGAACAGAGTAAAGAGTTTGTTCTCACCAGAAAGACCATGGTCTTCCTTAATTTCTTTCCCAAATCCTGCTGAACTCCTGGTTCCTGCTACCAGCAAACCTATAGGAAGCCAAGAAATGTCTCATCTCCTTCCATTACTGCTCCACACAAAGAATGCTTGAATCCTACAGCATTCAGGGATGCTGCTGGCTCAGGTGGATGGATGTCCCTCCCACATAGATGAAGACTCTCGTTTTCATGCATTTGCAGTTTGTCTAAGAAGTTAGCAAAAAAAAATCAGCTCTCTGCTCCCCACACTCAAGAGGTTATTAAGGCTGCAAAGTCAAACACTCAAAATAAGGAAAAAACAGTTTTAGAGTTGCTATGATCTGCTCTCTGTGCACATGTATTATATATACAAGATCACAGGACACCTGCCTTATTGATGCCCAGCACAGAATTGCTCTGGGGCTTCATCAGGGCTAAACATCAAAGCAAGAAGTGATCTGTAGGATCTCTGCTTCATTTGCTGCAAATGGGGAAGCTCACTAGTGAACAAAGCAAAACATTAAAGAAACGACGGCTTTGTGGATAAAAGCATTTGGATATTGTCCTCGAAAACTGATTCCACCCAGTTGCTGCCAGTGATTCCCTTTGAATAACGCAATTTCCTCAAACCAAACTTTTTTAAAAATGATCATCCACCATGTCGCTCCTTTGCAGGGACACAACTCTCAATCTGTGTGCTAATTTGAGGAAGTGCCAAGCACTAATAGAGATAAAATCTGCAACAGTAGCATAAACAAAATGGTTAGTTGTAGCCCGGAGATACGGAAAAACTATTCCTTAAAGGAGATAGATGAGTTCATATGTCCTCAAAGCACTGGATAAGAGAAGAGAGGATGACGGAATCATGTATCTGACAAGACCAATGTTTTAGAATTTGTTTCTTCAATGAAGAAAAAATATGTTACTTATAATGAGTGGGAATCATTGTTACATTGGTCTTCACAGGAGGAAAGAAGAGTGCAAAACTCATTATGAGGACACAGTGCACCAGTTTCTGCTAAGGTAGGCAAATGTTTCTTAAAAAAGTAATTTTACAAAGATAAGAAAAAATTGTTAAGTAACTTCAAAGGCAAGAAACATAAATCAGCAAGCCTGCTGGTTTTTCACAGACTCAAAACCATAGGGTTTTGTTCACCAAACTATGAAAAACGTGTGTTATCCTGGTTGGATGGACAGATCTATCCTTAGAGGCAGATTCCTTTATATCAGAAAGATCAGGACTCAGAGGGCTCTAATTGCCATGCCCCAAAATGTTCAGTCTATTCTGGAGCACTCTGGGCTGGCTGAAGAACTGGCATCTGATTGTGTTTGGAACCAGATCACTAAAAGACCTTCTCCCTGCATTAAATTAATTAATTTTTGTTGATTCTTTGTTTTTCTTGATGTTCTGATCCAGTGAAAGTCACTGCAGTCAAGTTAAAAAGGCACAACTAGCGTATTGGGTCTGGCAAAGGTGATTGCTTAAGGTTTTAAAATCATATTTTACTTAATTTAACTTACTTTAAGTTTGCGTTTGTGTTTTGTTCATGGTTTGAAGTCCTGGAAATTTTTCAAAGTACATTTTAAAGTTATCCCCGTTTTTACTCCTGCTAGTATTGATCAGCCTCAGGGGAAATAACAGAACTGTAAATACAAAATAGCTTTCTGTTGAAATACATAAACCTTTTGTGTTTCATCATGATGTGAGAATTATTAGAAGGGGTGTATCCTTTCATAACTTTGAAAAATGACCAAACTTACAGCAGCTGGGATAGGTTTTAACATACAGCTGTTAAGGGAAATTTGCTGGAATTCATGATTCACATCTGAACTTAGAGACTGCATGAGATTAAACATTTTCTACAAATATATCTTCATATTGAGATATTTTGGATTCTGGCTTTGGAGCGTATGTTAGACTGTCATATATAATCTAAATATTTTTATTGGCAAATGAAAGGAAATTGTGAAATCGCTTTTCGTAACCTTTGTTTTAATTAGGCTTCCTCTTTATAACAATAGACAGTCCCCAAAGACTTTAAAATAGATTTTCTTCACCCTCTGAATCTATGAAATCCTATCACATATGTTACTTCAAGTCATGTGGTAAAAGCAAGAGTACAGCCAAATCCAGGCTGACCGAATCAGACTGCATTTACAGGTAAGTGTATACCTGGGTGAAGCTTTATTTCCTTTGTGCATATCTGGAAGTGGCTTTCAACTGACAGACAAATGCTGCACTAATTTCAAAATCCACACCATTTTTAAAAAAAATAATATCTTGAGGGTGGATACCTGAGGGCCTCTTTCCTTTTTCAAAGCTGTATGGAAATGGGTTTATGTGCAAATAGAGCCATAACACCACAGAGCCGTGGATGAGGGCTAGAACTGTGAAGCTGAGAAGGGCACTGACACATGTAGCTGATGTGCTACTCATTTTTTTCACCTTCAGCCTTTACCCTTCCAGATGCTCCTTGGTCCTCCATATTCTGTCAGTCCTGAGGCTCAGGGGTTGTTTGGTGTGGCCAGAACAGCAAAAAATTGAAGAGCCATGACACTGATGGGAAAAGAAACGGGCAGAAAAGAAGAAAACACTTCAAAAGGGAAATGAAAATGATGAACAAATAAATAAGGATGAAACGGATCAATTTAGCAACAAGCTTAATGATGTACTGCAATTACTGAATTTACTGAGAACTGCTCTGAGAAGCATTTTGCTGACCTTAGTTGGAGGTTCTCCTCTTTCCCTTCGTATTTCTACAGGGAGAGTTGAGAATCACTAGAACATGCACTTTTCCTCGATTTATAGCCCCAGGAGCAGTCAAATCCATAGTGCCTCCCCTGCAGGCTCAGAGCAATGATACAGAGCTCCCCATGGCCCAGAGACATACACATGCTCTAACCTTGGCTGAACCCTTCTACCATTAGTCTTGATAATTGATGGAACCCAAGGAGAAATGACGGCAGTTTAATAACATTCGATGGTTTCTGGGTGACTAGTGGTGTGTGACTAAAGCAACATTTAGGTTAGGCATTACCCTATGCTTCTCAATAGAGGCCACAAGGGTAAAGAAAAGCAGGAAATATGAAGGAAGAAGGTCTCAAAAAAGTGGAAAATAATTTCTACATATTTTTATTTTGAGATTCTTCCTTATGAACATGACATTTTCTCTTCTGTTGACGTGGCAGATGATGGGCTTTGGAGAGTGTTCCTCAGGTATGAAATCATCGATTAAAACTTGCATAAATAAGCAAAGCAATTCTACATCTGTTTCCCAGGTACAGCGGGAACTTAAATCTTCTTGTTTCATTTTCTGCTGACATAAGAGCAAAAGTAGATCCAACAATAATTATGGGAAATCTTAAGGAAACAGATTTATTAAGATCCATTATGCTGGTGACCTGTTTGTAATATCTTGCAGGACCAGAGCTCAATCATGTGAAATACCCACCCACACACTCCCAAAGCCTCAAAAATACCTAAGCAAAATGAATTATATTACTTTTTAACTTTGCACTGCCATTATTCATACCTGTCATAACTAGGTGCCACATTGTTCATGAGCACTTTTCACTCAGATCACACAGTGCTGGTCAGTTTGTAGTGAGATGAATACTATTCCTTCAGTCTACTGCTATCACTAACATGTTGTTTTTTTCCTGTAACAGAAGAGAGCAGAAGATGCCACCAGCTTCCTAATTTCCTGCAATACTGGAGAATGTTTTTCTTCTCTCAACCTGAAGAAACATGTCTTCATGGAAAGCAAAATATAGGATCATAAGGAATGTCTGAAGATCTCATAGTCAATATATTACTATGAACTATGGTGAGGGGAGTGGTGGAGGAAAATGATACTCATGGCCAAATTTTTGGGAGCTCAGCATTCAGAATGTTGAGTTGCTTTAAAAATCAGACTACTTCTTCTGGAGTCTAGCTGGGAGCTGATTTCCTTTGAAAATCTGGCTGTAATAATGCACAAACAATGTTCTCCTAATAAAAGAGCCACTGTTGGCTGCATGTTTAATTTATGTGTATTTAATCCTCCGTGATAATACAGTAAGTCTTGTTGAGTACAAGATGTGAGATCAGACTGCTGCCCATATGTAGAGAACAAATTCATATTAACCACAGCAACACATATGCCTAACTTGGCCAAACCATTTAGCCAAAGTCTGGGACTTGCTAACACATCAATATGGAAGACATATGTTCTTCGGGATATAAATTATGATGCTTTTCATCATATTGCTTGTGCAGTCCAGTTTATGGAGTAAAGCAGCTTAGCAGAGCTTGTTTGGATGGATGGAAAAAGCATGAATCACAAGTGAAATTCCCATAACTCTGTTTTGATAGGCATCTGGTTACTCTGGGCAATGTGGGTTAATAGAGCTAAGCTAATAGTCGGGATGAGCAAACCTTTCATACCATGTCCCATCTGGAAACACAGGTGACACAACTTGTCTGTCATGGACTTGTTGTCTTTATTACACTCAATTTAACCAGAGAAATCAGAGCTTCTAGAAAATAGCTGTTATAAAAACACTTGTATATATTTCACTAGGCAATTATGAGCCTTATATTATTTCAATGGTTGCAGCAAGCATTTCTCAGGCAAAGCAATTAAATAAATTAATGCTTTAAAATACACAAATTCTACACCTGATTTTTAGAATTTCTTCTTTAAGCTATTTATATGCTGAATATTAAAATGCTGGGACAACGGATTCAGTGGGTAGTACTGTGGATGTATGCTCATCTCCAGGGAATTTCTAACACCACTTCCTTTGACCAGCATTGCTTCTCCAACCTGAAATCCTAAAGGCCATTCCTCACAAAGAGCTGTTAATTCTGAAGTACTACAGATACCATCTGCAATTCCCATTACCTTGGTTGAGTAAGGTCATCACATGGATAAACACATTCCATGTCACATTTATGATTTCAGAAAAACAAGCAGTGCAGAGCTTTAATTTGGTGTTCACTTGAACTGAAAAACAAAATTAACGCCGTGTGTACTGCCAATTCAGCTTTGTTAAGAATCATGGGAGATTGCAGTTTTTCCAGCCCAACACCATGGACCTTGATCTCATTAGGCAGGATTTGCAGCATAAAATTGAAAGACCAGTTGGGCTGCCCAGAACTTCAGCCTGTGTTCGACAGAAATGTATCTGACAAAGGTCCTTTTCGTTGAGATAAAAGTATTGATTTTTCAGTATCCTTTCCTTTAGGTGTTCAGAGGTGCTTGGGTTAAGACTGGACAGGAAACGAGGCAGTGCTGTATGTGCTCTCCTCACTGCAGGCACCCTGGCAGGAGGAGTTGTGGGCAAACCACAGTTCATCTTCCAGCAACAACCCAGAGCTGAAAACATGGGGCAGCTCAGAGCAGAGACCCAGGCATGCTGAGTGCCACAAGCCAGGCTGAGGTCTGGATGCAACGTATTTTTGTTAACATGGCATTCATAGAAAGTATTAATCCTGAACCTTCCTCTATCTCGGCCAATGGTTTTCTTTGTGCACCACTGAGACCTGCTGAGAGCCAGAGCCGAGCTGTGGCTGAGCCAGCGAAACTATGTGGTGTAGGGTCACCACCTCTTATCTGTGCTGCTTTGGGCAGCTCTGTCCAATTCCCAGCTCCCCAGCACTCATGTGCTCTTGAAAATTGACACATCTCTTCATCCTGATCAGCATTTCTTGTTGGAGATTCAATGCAGGGAGCTTTTCAGCTTGAGGAGTTTCCCTGGTACAGCAGAGAGGACTATTTTCATCAGCCATGAAAACACCCAGCATTTGCTCAGGTGTTCAGTCCACCTTCAGCTCCTTAGCTGAGGTAGGAAACATCCTGAACACAACAGAGTTAAAACCAATCTGACAAATGAGGCAAAGCATGGAAAATATGAAGACAGCTATTTGGTAGCACATCTGAACCCTAGCACAGCAATCCCATCTGCAATCACTTAGAGGTGCCCCAGTAAAGCACAGCCCGGAATGCCTGGCTAATAAAGTGTCAGCAGCAGGGGGATTACAAGGGAGATTTACAAGAGTGCATGAGTTTAGTTGCTGCTGGAGACATCCGATACACTCTGTGTTTGATTCCAGGCTTTGAGACGGCAATGAAATAAGCCCCCAGACTTGTGCTGAAAAGCATTCTAAAGTGAGCACTTCTACTGCGCGTACCTGCGGGGGTCCCGGCAGCGCTGCCTCTTGGCACCTTGCTTGCCAGAGGACTCTGAGGCAGGGTGCTGCTCTCATCCTGCTTTTTAAACAGGAGCAAAGAGAGGTAGAGGGGCAAACTGCCTGGTTCCCTGGCTCCCAGGATGACAGTCCTAAGGCAGGGCCCAGGGTTAATGCCCTGATGTGACATGCAGCTTTCTGCTGGTCCCGCTCCCACAATTAAAGCTTGGGAGCACCGCAGTATAAACCACTACGATTGGGCCAACACTTGTAAGAGGTGCAGGGGGGTAAAATCTGAAGATTTTTCGCAGGCTCTTTTCTAATTTTTGATGAATGGTCTTAAATAGACATATGATAGCTATTTAAAACTAAATTATATGAAGCATGAGTAAATATACTGTAGTGAACACATCAACCTGGAAAGCTTTATTAGAGGAACAAATGCTGCTTTTTCAATCTCCGAGTGATGAAATTACCAGCTAGGGTTTCAAATGTGTTTTCCTTTTATGAAGTGGACTTTCCAGGATGCAATTAGAGTGGTTTGGACAAAAACAAGGAGAAAAATATTTTCCTTTCATTGTCTAAAGCAACAGAAATAAGTACTGAGCTTATTACTCACTCCTTTAGTAAATGAAAAGAGAAAACATTTTGTGCTTTGTTTCTGCATCTGACACATGGATGTAAAACGGGTAATAACCTCAGCCACAGCTCTGTCATTGATGACAAAGCTGGCCTATGGCTCCAGTGGAATCACCTCTGTGATAAAGCTCTGTATGTGCTGAAGTGTTTGCAGGATGAAGCTCCTCACCCCTGATACACCCGCCGGACTCTTGGCAGTCCATCAGACTGACAGCCCAGCAGCCCAAGTGCCCTGTTGAAGATGTGAGGGACTAGGAAAGCAGAAAAGGAATGGGAACAAGGAATGCACTTGCCCAACCTAAGAAAGTAATTGGAGATATTGTTCAGTCTGGATATTCATCAAGCCTGGAGGCTAAATTCTGGCCCCATGGGAGCTGGTGGCAAACCTCTATTGATTTCAGTAAGGTCAGGATTTCACTAGTGATTTATAGAATGAACTAACATGACATTTTAACAATCAGTTTTAGTAGTTGGAAGTGTTATTCATTGCAGAGGTAAAGCATTGTTTGATTTTATGTGACAGTGTACCTTTAAAAACAGGCAACCTGCAAAGCAACAATATAAGAGGCAGCACTTTAATTACATTATGATGAGGAATGACACAAGGGAATGAAACCAAGGAAATGTTCCCTTTCATTCCTCTCATACTTTCAAAAGTCAACAGTTATGAAGGTGGTGTTATTGGTAAATTTAAATCACCTTTCCTCAACTTTACAGCTGTTTTCTTGCAGTTTCTTTCATTTCTGGCAAAGCACTAGTTTTTTAATATGAACTATGGGTTTTTCTGAGCAAGCATGACAATGTACCAACACACGTGAGTGGTTCATGGGGTGTTGCAGGACAAAGAAGAAAAACCAGATCTCCTATCCAAACACATGTGGCTGAATATATACATTAATAATAGCTATATTAATCTTTTGTGAGCTCTTTAGTTAACCCTGCCATTCATAACCATTTCCAGGAAAATTGTATAGTAGGTCATTTGCTTCCTGTAAAAATCAAATCACTGTGGTCTGAGATTTTCTTCCATGAGGAACAAAAAAAGACTTTAAGCAAGAACATAAAGGTATATTTACAAATAGACACTAGTGGGTTTTATTGTAATAGTGTGTTTTGATTTCTGATTTGATTTTCCTTTACTCTCTTTTGGTTAGGATATGGGTCTTTTTGGGAGCAGATATTTGTCACATATACATGTGACTGTAGGAAGAGGACTGGAAGTAGCTTCATTTGACTTCCCTGGCTACAGATCAGAACCAGAACACATTTATGCCATAACAGTAGATAAATTTGCCTGTTTCTCCATGCCCTAGGTAGGCATGTTGCTTTGGCTTTGAAGCTTTTCAGCAGAGTTCAGCAGCTGTGCTGGGTTCTGTCTGCTCTGTGCCTGCCCATCTCAGCCCTGGATCCTCAAGCATTCCCTGTGGGTTAGAGCAGCACAGACCCACCCAGCTCACAAATATGCCTTGGCATTTGGGAAGTTCAAGACCTATTTTTCCTTGCCTCCTGAAAAATCACCTCTTTAAATCAGAGCACTTGGTCTGAAGTCCACTGAGGGCTATAGACCTGATGACTTGGACTGTCCACTGGTGTCTGTCAGTGCTGTGTGTGATACTTTCTTGGAGAGTCTGGAGGATTTTAACTTGCAGCTCTGGGGGGAATAAAAAACAAACCCTGTCACAGTAATGGAGAATGATCATGTTTTTTCACATTTCCTTTCTTAAATGAATGTTTTAGTAAATTAACTTCTAAAGAAACTTAATCAAGAAAGCCCTTCATTCTGCCTTAATTTTTAAAAGAATTTAGAATTATTCCCAATTTTCCTTTTTCATGCCTGTTAGCTCTGTTTTCGTGACCCCACTATCCTGTGTGTTAAGCCATTCCCGATCATCTGTTACTGCATTTTGCATCAACACAAGAAAAAGAATCCAGACCTGGCAGAGGCTCAGGGCTTCCTCACCCTTAATAAGCACTTGCCAGTCCAATTTAGCTGTTAGTTGCCATTAAAAGCAGCCAATGATTCAGAGGATGAAGCCCTGCAAACATGTTGTTTTTTAAAATTGTTCCTTTCTACCAAAGCAGGAGCTATTCAAAGCAGTCACAGGTAAGCCTGGATTCATTCAACAAACCTGTTCCTCAAGTCCTTTAGAATTGTCATTTTGTAATTGCCCATGGAAAATTTATTGTTTCTTTCAAATCAATGAGGGGAAAAAAAAAACCAACAACCCTTGTTCAAAATAAAATGAGTTTTAATAACCAGCTTTGAATAAGAAAAACTGCAGCCTGGTCCTGCCTGGGTTTGTATTAAAAAAAAAAATCAACTGTCTTTGTTAGGTGACCCCTCTATAGTATAGATGATTAAAGCTGGTTGAAATTTCCTACTTAAAATGCTTTCATTCCTATTTAAAATGATCCTTCGGAAAACAGCCAAAATATCTTCAGAACATTTGTGTTTTCTCTGCCAAAATGTGACCTCACAATTTTTTGGCATTACCGATATCAGGAGGGAAAATAATCTTACTATTTATTGTAATTTCATTCACTTTGTCACTCTCGAACTTTTCAGAATTGACTGAGTTTGGAATATTCACCAAACACTAAACATTAAAAGGGAAATTGTCTGAATACCATTCATTTGGAATAACAAGAAATAACAAAAGAAAATGAAGTAGTGAGTCCATGGCATTTCAAACCTCAGAAAACTTTTTTTAAAAGTGAAAAATATATAACAAAGTATTGAAAATCTTATATTTTTGCTATATTTCACAGAATACAAAGAGTCTTAAGATTTCCAAATTTCACATGAAATTTTTGTTTGAGATTTTGCTGGGATTATATTATTCATGTAATTTTATGTAATTGACTATATGTTCAGAAAGAAAACAACCTGTATTTGACTGGAAAGGTGGGAGCTACAGGAATGGGACAAACCCAATATCCCTGAGGCTGTTTGGTGTGGGATCAGAGCCTGTGTGGGGTGTGCACTGAAACCTGTGGGGGGATTGCAGCAGGGACCTGGGAGAGGGATACAGACACACGGCTGGTGGATTTTGATGCCGTAGGACAAACAAGTGAAGAAATGCATCCCCTGCTTTCCTCCATTCATCTCCAGTGCCTGAACCTCACCCAAAAACCTGCCCCCCATGCCACTTTCAGACCTTTTCCTTGCCTCTTTGGTTTGGGCTCATGAACTTCCTCAGATCTCCTGGCTCATCTTACAGATACATCTTCTTTGCTGAATTACTGGAAGGAAATATTTGCATCTTCGTCACACCTCAGTCACTTCGGAAGATTTTTTTTCCACTCCTTCATTTTTCTTATCACCAGCAGTAAAAGAGAATCCCGTGGCACCTCAGCCCTGCTCAAAAGGATGTTCACCAAGCGAGACGTTTCCTGCACAGGCTGGCAGACAGCCTTCACCACCGTGCTGTGGAGCCCCACCTGAGGCTGGCACTGCTCAGGCCACTGGTAGCTCGATCCTTTCACCTCCACACTGCTGGGCAGGAGGGAAGCCCTTGTTTCCCAGCCCCTGGAGGCTTTCTGACCACCCCAAGGCATTTAGGGAGCATCTGTAAACAAATCCAGATTTATTCGTAAACTTTTGCTCACAGTTCCCCTCTGGCCAAGGAAAGGCCAAATGCAAACCCAGCTTGACGCCAGAACAAAGTGACTCAGATGGGGCTGGATTCCCAGTGGCCCATCGGGAGGTGACACGGCAGCTCACTGCGACTTTCACTATCTGATCAGACAATTTCTTAATCAGCACAGACAGAGCTCGCTGTCAGAAAAATGTCCTATGAATCAGCTTTCATCCACAGGGAACAGGTTCTGCTTTTGCAAAACTAATGGGTGTCCAGTTGTTTTCCATATTCATTGTACAGCATTTTCCTGCTGTTCCCAGGCTCTCCTGGCCCTCGTGGCTGCAAAGGTTCTGCACACAAATGCAAAGGAGAGGTTTCAGCAAAGGAAATCAAAGCCAGGACAAAATTACACTTGTAAGTGGAAGCTGGATATTCAAGCACAGTGGGAAGGTTGTGTCTATAAGTACCTGAATCAGCTTTTTAAATATTTTAGCAACAGATGAAAAAAATGCAATCTCTTATTTAAAAGAAGAGATTTTTTTCCTACTAACAGATTTGGTATTGGAAGAGTTATAGTTGCCAATAATTTCCACAATAAACATCCTCCATTTAGAATTAAGAACAGAAACTGTCAGCTTAATTAACAGAAAATTAAGACATGATTTCTCAACTCCTCACGAGCTTTGTGTTTTGCTGAGGTAGTTTCTGAACTGAGTTTACCTCTAATGAAGGACTTGTGTTTGCATAGGAGGACCACAAGAGAGAGCTTTAGTGTTGGATGTCGTGCTCTGCTGTGGCAAAGGATTCATGAGCTCAGGAGCCCAGTATTTTTTACTGGCACTTTTGAAGCATGATGAGGATATCAAAGCAAAACAGCTAGTTGAGACAACAAAACAATTCCCCATTTTCCACAATCCAGGCAACCTCCTGAAGCACGAGTGTTTGAGAGGCAGGTTTTCACAATGGTGCCATTTAGATATGTCTCGTTTTTGCCCAGTTCCCCTGAAAACCTGCTCCTAAAAATTTACAAGCAATTTCAAGAAGGTCAGGCTTGATGGGCTGTTTTCAAAAAGAAGATGTGACATCTATTTCAGCCCTGTGTTTACAGACTGGGCTGGATGATATCACCTACATATCTCTTGCTATAAAATGTGTATATAGCCATATATAATATATATATGTTAATATGTATATCCAATCTTTTCGCTACACCACCCTTCTCTGCTTAAACAGCCTCCCAGTTCTGGCCTGCTAAGCAGCTGGTCTCATTGCATTCAAATCCTTACCTAAGACTAATTTCTCCCATGATATCCATAAGGACTTTAATAATAATGATTATACTGCAGTCCAACCATCTCAAGCTCTCCACCCATCTCCTCCCTATTGTGTATTACCTTCCACTCATTTTCGCTCAGATAAAACAACCTCTTGAGGGCAGAGACCTGCTGGCTCTTCTTGTCTTCTTCTGGGTGTTGTAAAAGTAATAAGGCAATATCACACATTAAGCACAGTATTCAAATGGTACTGAGTCAGATGTAAATGAGGAAAAGCAGGTCATTCAGAGTTACCTCATCATGAAGTGTCTAAATGCATTCCATTCCAGCAGCTTCCCGGATATGGTATGTAATGAAAATGGTGAATAATCGTGTGTGTGTATTATACCTTTCATCCCAAAGAGTACTCAATTACTTTACTAATTGACTGTGCAAAGTGTCTACATGAGAACCTCTTTGCTCATAAGCGAAATGCAGCTGGCGCAGCAGCAGGAGCACACGACCAGCACGGTTCCCAGAAAGTCTGGAGACAAAATCAGGGGCTCCAGGGAGGGGAGAACAGAGGAGGAAAATGAGAGATTCAGAGATGACCTTTAACTTGATGATTCTCTGCCTTTGCCCAGTTTCAGCAGAACAACTGTCTGATTGTGTGAGGGATGTGCATTTGCACGCAGTCCCCATTACACAGACCACATCTGCAGGAGCTCATACTGGGAGTCACTCCTTCCCTTTGCTCTGAAATAAACGGTGTGGGCCTGATCCTGAAAGATGCTGAGCACTTACAATTCCCTCGGATTCAGCAGGACCAGCCCTAACTGTAGCTCTTGAAATACCAGACTATGGCAAGTATTGGCAACAGTTGTTACTTGCTATAGCTGTGCATTCGTTTGTTTTTAAAACATAGCCCCTGGATGTTTCTGAGTTACATTTTTTATACATCCTTAACTATTTTTAACTAACACCTCACTAAGCTTCCTTAAACTTGCAGTGACCTATTACAGATCGAGAAATATGAGCACAGCGAAACCTTTCCCTAGATAGAACATTTTTTCAATACCAAAGCGCTTGATGATGCAACAGATTTTACTGTCTTACAAACAAGGAAACTGAGGCACAAAAAACTAAACATGTATAAAGCAAATCACTTGCTAAAAGCAGACTGACCACCCAGTGTCAGCACCAGCTTTTGGAAAGATGTGCTTCTCCCAAGCACGTGGAGTAGCAGCAACTGCTTCAGAAAGTGCCTCTGTCCTTAGCTCAGGTCCTATTTACAGCAAGAGGATTTTGAAGAGTTAAAGGAATCTGCGCTCACAGATCTTATTGTAAGCAGAGAGTCAGACCTATCTTCTTGTTTCATAACATGCATATGCATCTTCTAACAGGCATTGTCTATCTCTCCATCTGTACCACACTCATCAGATTACACTATCTGAAACTTCTTTTCCCCCCCAAGAGATCATAAAAGTTTCAGCATTTACTCAAATGTTTTGTCATGTTTTCAATTTGACAGACTGTGCAGTGGCTCCAAAGATAACACGGCAGCTGCCAGGGCTGCTCATGTGTTGAGCTGAATTGTAGATGCCTGACTAAAATGGCATGTTCCCTCAGCAGTTTAGGATACTCTGAAACAGAATTTTCCAGTCTTCTCAAATATGTAAGACACAGGATGGCCAGCAGCTATTCAGGTTACACAACAGTGACATTTTTGAAAGCCAAGAAGAGGCAAAACAACAGTCCTTGTACTGCACAGCCTCCTGCAGAGCCCCCCTCCAAAGCACCTTTGTTTTCCTCACCTCTGTCCCCTGCTCAAAGCCCTATATTAGCTGTTTGTTGCCCCTACTTGCTGCTTTGCCTGCTTTCTCACTTTCAAAGACTATGGTTTTGCTTGGCCCTGTGGCTGTTGGTGCTGGGCCTTCAGCAGGAGACCTGTGGCCTCGAGCCAAGGCTCTTCACACTGTCTCTTTCCAAAAGTGCTTGGGAATGGGATGTTCAGAGGACCAGATGTCAAGACCCAGAACTGCCTGGGACATTTTCTGCTGCTTTCCACTCCTATATAACTGCCCAGTAATTTCTCCAGCTCCTGGAAGTCCTTCTGCCATCGCATGGAAAGGGACTGTTTTCATTTATCCTTCTCTGGTGCAGGCAGTTCAGCGTGGAGGCAGAGGGCAGGGAGCAACAGTAATTTACACACTATAAACTTTTGTAGGTTTTATTCACCTCATTGGTCTGGTATTAAACAGCATCGGGTGGAGACTGCGTAAGCTGGGAGTAATGGTGCTGGCTGCTGCCTTGGTGTGTTCACTGCCATGCAGTTTACACCTCCCTTCCCCATCAGCTGAGGCAGAGCAGCAGGGAGAGGCTTGTGATGGAAAAGAATTGGGAACAGCACATCCACCACACAATCAGCCTTATACATTTATTACTGTAATACCTAAAACTCTGCCAGGAGCTGTACATATGTAGCTATCTATACACTAAGATGCAGTCTTTGCCAAAAACCAAAACTATGCAGAATCTGCCAGAAGGTGATGAGGGTAAAGAAAGAACCCATTAGGAAGCATAAGAGAGTAGTTGTATGAGAAATACCTCAGCATGGGTCTTTGCTGACCAGTGCAAACCCACTTGGGAATAGCAGTATTTTGTCCTCAGAGGGCTGTAGGGTGTGTTTGAAAGGGGAGTCTACATAGGTGAAGAAAGTGTGATTCAGACTATTTATCAGACTATTATTGAGATTATTATTCAGACTACACAGTGATTCACTTCCAGGGAATCCATATATTGATTCTTTTGTCTCATGTGTGACACAGAGAGTGAAATAGCAAGGCCAGGAAACTAAAAGTAGAAGCACAACAGGCTTCATTAAGGGGCATCATCAGAGAAGGAAACCTGCTGAGGAGATGCAGAACTTTACCATCTGCAACAAACAATTCAAAACTTTCTGCTGGAAAGGCTCATGTTCCAGTAGCTGCAGTTCCTAGTGAGGTCCATCCCCTCCAGTTCCCCTACTCCCCCAAGTCTGAATGGAGAACCTTCCCAAGAAACACTGTCCTGACTGAGGAGCTGGTTTGGATTGTCTCTTTGCAATGCAGAAGATCCTTTCAGAATCTGGTTTCAGCCAGTAGCACAGACAATGAGTTAATCCATTGGCTTTATGCTTTTTTTGTCTGTCATATCCTAGCTAGCACCAGAGAGTTCTTTTATGAACCCTGAAGATATTCTTGCCTAGAAGAAATTGTGCTGGATAAGTGTATTTTTCTTATTTTAGGCAATGAAAGGGAAAATCTACAAGCACTAATAACAGCTTAGCCTTTTCTGGATCAGAAACAACTCTAACATAGAACAGCTGCATCTAAAACCAAAGTGTTTTTAATGCTCCTGCATTGCCTCACCTGAATAATAACATTCAGGGCTTTGTTTCAAGACTTAATTTGTTATAGGAAGTTAAAAAAAAAGACACGCACGCAAACAACCCTATGGAAACTTTTGCCTACAATAAGTGTCAAGCAGAAGGAATGTTATTGATTGCAATAGATTTACACCCATAATGAATTTGGCCGGCTGGTCAAAAGTCTAGTGGGTGTGTAAATGGGGAGGTGAAGTGGGGAATGACGTACGTAGTGGTTTATCTGGAGAGTGGAGCCGCAAAATGTTGTAGTTACACTTAAGTTTTATTAAAAATGCCATTCTAACGAGCCCTAGTGGCCCCAGCACATGGAAAGTGGCTTGCTGTGTTTTGAATGGCACCGAGTAACACCCCAGGGCCTTAAATCAGTTCAAGATGTGTTGGTGGCGTCTGATGTTAAGCATAGAAGGGAAATTCAAAGCAATATAGATTTAACCTAGAGACCCTTCTTTTGCCTGATGCTTATCAATAATGCAAGCGTAAGTAAGAGCCAGGAGAAATATGGTACCGAGGCAGAGTATTATATGAATGTGTGATTTTATTAGTAATATTTTCACTGAGGTTTGGATAACCAATCCAAGCAGCAAGACATTGAAATGTGGACAAGAAAGAGATAAAGCCAGATATTTTGTCCTGCGTATTTCTGCAGGCACCACTTGATGTACAGTGCCCAGGGAAAACTGAACTGGGGGAATAAAAAGAAACAACTTTTTTTACAAGGCAAATGGAGGAAGAAGAAACAGCCACGGAATGAGTGAGAATAGAAACCCTGCTACACATTTCAAGTCAGAGTCAGGGCTGAGGGATTGTTATGCTGCAGCAGCTGACCATGGAAAACACTACAGACAAGGAAAAAAAGGAAAATGTGAAAATGCCCCTAATCCCAACTATAAGGAACTCATATATTTCTTTGTATTTATATGCAATGCCTTGGTAAGAAATTAAAGTGGAGTGCTTATATAGCAAAGTGTGGGTAAACCGAGACCTATGTCTTTAATCCAGGGCTGTGCTTTCAAACCTTGGCATAGCTGGGACATTTCTACAAGAACAGTTCCATGTCTCACCTGTCTGGATGGGACAGTGAGAATTATGGTTTCAGAGGTATTACTAATGTCAAGAAAGGCCTGTCAGGTATTTGGATTTCACATGAGCTGCACATATTTGCTACCTGCCTGAACCAAACCTTTGCATTCCAGGCTCTGAGATGACACTCAGAAGATTGAGGTGCACTTCTAGTGCCATTTGGATGGCATGATGAACTTGGATGGTTTAATTTGTTGGTGGCCATAATGGCAGCAGGAATTGAAATCTGCTAAAACCCTGAATGTCCTTCACTCTCTGTCTCCGTGGTCTTGAGACACAACCACTGAGTCATGAACAGCAATCACTAACCTGTGAGATGCAATTAGAAGGGAACCCCAACAACCACCCAATGAAATGCCAAGGACTTGGCACAAATACCTCTGGTGATACAGTGAAAAAGGAGCCTTAAACTCTTACCTTAAGCACCACTTACTTCCTTCCCACACTGACAGCTTTAGTAGCAATGTGACCTAGAGTGTCTAATTATAGGATAATTACTGTTGTTGCATTTGTAAAGGTCAGCCAGTAGAAGCTAGGACCCTAAGGGAATGGAGACAAGAAAGGCGAAGGAAGAAATGGGAGTAGAAAGGTTCATAGATTTTTTGACCAGGTAGAAACAGGGAGATCTGGCCTTTCTCTGTCACTGGACCAGAATTTGGAGTCATGTAACATTAATGGTTTGTGCTCACAATTAAAGACCTATAAATGTAAGGGAAGATGCAGGCCATGTGTCTTGCCTTTCTCCATACCTACAGTGCCAAGGAATGAAGCTGCTGTGGTGATATGGCCAATTACAACCCAGACAGGTCATTGCACCTGTCTACTCTCGTTTCCTATTTCCATACTGCCTCAATTAAAAAGGAGGCATTTTCTGAGCTGAAGCTGGGTTTTTGCTCCTAAGATGAGAAAGTAAGAACTGTGAAGGAGAAAAAAAACTTCACAAACAGCTGCCATAAAAGCACAGGGAAAGTGGACTCAGAAACAGAACAGCAGAGTATCACTTCCATATTCAGTGGCTACTGCTAAGAAAATAGTGGACATAGTTCAGATCGATAAATCCAAACTCCTTTTAATTCTCAAGAAAGAAATCAATTATGCTACAGCCAAACTGATGATCTTATTGCTCTTCTTCCCCGCTGAGCTTTCCGTCCATTTTTTGGACACAGAGCTGTGAAGCACAAGCAGAGGATCACCTTTGCTTTTCAGCACATTTGCATTTGAGTCTGTGAAGGGAAGGCTAAAATTTGTGTCTTAGGGACCAAGTGCATCACTTAAGCACCTTATATTCTTAAGCACTATTTCACTGGAGAGAAGTCTCTGGTCCTAACCAGTAAGTAAGTAAATAAATAAATCTGTAAGGAGCTGTTGATCTACATACACCTCAAAAGCTTCAGATTTCATGAGGGAGAAACACAAAGCAAAACTGGCAGAAAGAAATGCTTGGATTCAGGCAATCATCAGGACAGAAGTAAGAGATACTATTTATTTGGATACCTATCCCCTGTATGAATAATTGGCTGAGCCTGGAACAAAAATTAATTCCTTTGGTGGCTATAACAAAATCATAAATTGGCAGCAATAGGGTTGTCAAGAATCTGGAACCTGACCTGTGCAACGGGATTGGCTCACCTAATTTATTTTTTGTAAGGCTTCAAAGAAAATAGGTCAAAATTCCTCACTGCAATTAGTTCAATTTAGTATACTCATCTTTGATCTGTTAAAATGTAATTACACTTTTCTAAATTATCCTCCTTTCATTGGAACTGGCAAGATATGAAAGTATGGATGGATCTGAACCTAACTGAGGTTCCCCAGGGTACTGTGTTGTTGTAAGTGTGTAAGTGTGAGATGACAGCCATGGTAAGTCCATTGCTGATGAGCCAGTGCAACTTCTGTATTCCTGCAGTATTCATCTAGTCCCTTGCACATTAGTAGCATGAAAAAGCTTTCTATGAAGGGAATTATAAGGATTTTAGATTTGTCAAAAATAGGTTGAAGATCAGTTTAACTTGAATCCACCAGCAGGCTTTTAGCAACCTGTAGGATCTGCTTCCTAAATACAGTGCAAATTCAGGGCATGGTTGCAGAATACTTGTCTGAGTAGCTGATTTCAGAGCACTGTAGGAATTGCCATTAATAAAAATTATCAGATCAATCAGACATAACTCTGCTGTTGTTCTCCTCAGGCATCCTTAACTTTATTTCTAATTCCAACTGTGTTTCTAGGGACATTCCTAACCTTCAGCACTGGACTGTATTATAGAAATAAAGAAACCATCATATGAAGTAAAGGGAAAGGAAAGCTTCCAAGGTAAAATTTAAAGGGCTAAAATGACTCAGTAGGGAGAGGAACAAAAGAGTTCTGGATAGATTTATGAAGTCAAGGGGAGAAAAACTTGTTTTCAACTCTCATGATTCATGGGAAAATACAGGAATGAGACCTAGAATGGAGAAATAAACTGACTATATATGTACAAAGAGGATAAACCAAGGGCATTAGAAGTTTAGGTGAGATACAAGGATCTTCGTTTTCAAATATCAGAAGTTATTTATCAAAAGATGATACATTTCTGTGGTTGGAAAAGGTTTTACAAGTAAAAGATATTTGCAGATGTGGTCTTACGGATAAAACTGTAGAGAATGGAGATTGTAACCTATGTTTGGCATTTCTGAGCCCACTTCACTGGTCTCTCTTGGTACCCCATGTGTGTGTCTAAGGAGGGAAAGGGAAAGAGTCAATGTTCCAGGTAAACAAGCACATTGTGCAACACTGCATCTGGAAAACTGTGTCAGCCTTTAACTTGTTTAACTGGCCCTCCTATGGCAGTAACACATCATTACTGCTTTCCGGTGTTTATTAATGTAATTTTAATGGTTTATTTGTAGCAAGGTTCAAATTCCATGCAAATGGATGTTTAAAAAAAATCAGGGGTTTCATAGCCTTCATTATTATATATTGTAACAAGAAGATTGCATTGGATATGGATGGAGCAGAGAGAGAGGTTAATGGAGCAGTGTTTTGGATAGGTTTGTGGTGTTACACAGGATCCCTACCTCATCAAATTCCCTGAAATCCCATAGCTACCAAAATGAACGTTCCTGTCAAACCTGCCATGTCAGACTAAAGCTGCTCAGTTCTGCTGCACTAAGGGTTTTTCTCTGTGCCAAAAGGGTCAGCACACTCTGAAGAAAATTGGTGGAGATTCATTCCCAAGCATGGTCAAATGTCCGGGACTTCTCAGAATTAGTAGTCATCATTCCTTTAATAACAGTGTGCAAGGCAAGACTGTCATTCCCAAGCCACTCCTGGCCTGCTGGCACAGACAGACTCCAGTGTGCAGTAATGGGACTCCTGTGTTACCTCCGAGGGAAAGGATGCAGCAAACTCAAACATCCCAAATGACTAAGCACCCACCAAAAAGGAAAACTAGATGGTTAGTCATGAAACTGAGACAGCAGTAATTCACTGCACAGTAGGAAAACTGAATTCCTGAGCTCAAACTTGATATCCAAGTCCCATGGAGGGCAAACTGGCAGCTCTCTGCTCTTGTTTTCCTTTTTTTTTGTCTTTCTTATGGAGTCTGAAATATGAATATTTGTATGTCACCTTCTGCATGGAAAGCAGTATAAAAAGCTCACTCAAAAGATGTTTTTTCTCTACAGGAATGCAAAATGAAGCATTTAAAAAGTGTGATATTTGATTTAATTTGAACCAATATATTCCATCAGTTCTCCGAATACCTAAGAGATGATACCGAGACGTTTTATTTTTCCCCAGCCAGCTCTCAATGTCACTTCAGTGACAAGTTCCCAGACCATAGGCTGACCATGGTCTTGTTTCATAAAAAAATCCAAACTCAAAGTGGGAATAGGTTATGAGCGGATTAAACAAGTGACACTTCTTAGTGGTACGACGATTCATCATTGCGTCCCAAAGGGACAGTCTTGCTGCAAAATGTGTTTCTCCTTTTATTCTTCTCATTGCAGTGAAAGGAGGGACAACAAATTTATGTAGTTTTCTTTACAGCTACAGCAGTCTGTAGTACTGGCTACTGGCAGTAATGCTCCGTTGGGATAGACAGGGGATTCAACTGGGAAAAATCTGCTGAGGAGGAGAGCAGTGAGGCTATAAATTGATTTCCAGAGAGTGACCCTCCTTCAACTTCCTTAGTTCAGTTCACTTTGAAGTCTGAAACCACAGAGGTGTTGTGGAGGGATGGGCATTTTCAGTAAAGTTTAGAGCACAGATTGAAAATTCAGCAGATATGTTTGTACATCCTAAAAATGTGGATACCTGGGAATCTTGGTTTAGGAATTCTAATCATCTATTTCAGGAGTTCTTTTGGAAGTTTACTTCAGATTTAAAAGCTCATTTCAGTCTTAGAACCTCAATATAGGATAGGAGCTGACTCTAGGCCAGACCCTGGTACTGACAGAGATCTGTCAACATGGCTGAGAGACACATTCTTAGACTGAAAGCCATCAAGCTTGGCAAGTGAAATTATTATATTTTGTTCTGACATGTTCAGTTTCACTTTTTTGGTGACCTGAGATATTTTTGAATCTACAGATCTTTACATATCACCTTCACATTGTCTTCAGTTCAAGAGGTGCTCTCAGCTGGCAGGGAGAAGATGCAATTTGACCTCAGGACAGCTGAGACACAACCAGCTGTCATTAAGAAACCCCATTTCTGTTTCTATCAATATTCTCTGTGTCTCCTCCCAGCTACCTGCCAAGTCACTCATCAGAATACTGAGGGTAGCAAGCAACAAGGATCTGAATGCAGACGGTGGAAATAGGTGAAGGATTTTTGATTGTGTCTCTCAGGTATGTTATATCTCACGTAGTCTTGATGAAGGCTGCATAATTCCAAAGGCAAGGTTTGCAAGTGCCCATTTGCTCACAGGCAAGCAATAAGAGGGTTCACAGAAGCTGTGCCACCAGGGCTGAGGCAGGAAAAGCAAGCCTGTTTTAAGTCATGGTCCTGGCTGTGGAGGCAAGGTGACCTATGTATGCCTCTACCTCTTCAGATGACATCGTGCTGGACCTCCTCCCAGATCACGCTTCATTCTATCAGCAGCCCTGCTGACTTCCCTGTGACTGTTCAGTCTGGTTAGACTTACAGTCTGGCCCTAATTTGTCTGCTCCTTAATTTAGGGATGGTAAAGAGACTTAGTCAAAATATCTAAAAGCCTAGACAGTTACTACCAATTGCAACAGAAAAACTTTGCAAAAGTAGATCAAATCTGGCCCTATTAGCCCCTGCCAGCCAATGTTTTGGCTCTGGGTATTTTTTAAGTTCCTTTCTTGTCAGTCTAAATCAGATGATTCACGCTGGTAACATGTTGTATCGCTTATCCAGTAATGCAACCTAATAAAACCCTGCTTAAAACCATTTTCCTTAAAGAACCAGAAGAATTTGTTCCTTGCAGAATCAAACCTGTGTTCTTAATAAAGGCAGATTGAATAAAACAAGCTCTGTGAAGTAAAGAGACTAATTTAACAGCTCGCTGATGAAAATCTGTGGCTAACGTCCCCCTCCCTCACCCCTTGCATGAGAACAGATGGTTTAACACAAGTTTTGAATGCAAAGTTAATTAAAAAAAATCCTTTCCTCTTACAATCCTTGGGCTAGGACTTTAAAAGTTCCCTGCTAAATCGGAATGCCAATGCTTTTATTTTGAGCTCTGTAATAAGGAAACAGACTCATTAATGTTCTGCAATTATTGAAGTAGAGTGATGGTCATGGATTAGCCCTTGAATTGAGCACGGCAGGCTCCCCTGGCAGCAAGACATCAGAATGGAATTTGAAAACCTCACTTGTGTTCCATTTTCTCTACTGCTCTTAATCTGGTGCTAGAAGCAGGTACAGTCACCTTGATGGCAATGTCCCCAAAAGGGAGGAAGACATTCAAAATGCAAGATCATTTCCCATAACAAGAAAAGCAACAACCTACTACATGTTAGGATTTGATTTCAATGAACTCCACAAAAAATCCCAATTTCTATTGGGCTTGGACGCATGTATTTCTGGGATGGAGGGTAGTGATTTGTTAATGACAGCTACCTTACATAAAAACCAGCACAAGATATGAGAGAACTAATATTGAATTAGTTCCCACTTTTGCTGCAATCTCCTGCCTTAAACACCTTCCAGTCTGAAAAGTCACTTTAAATATCTGGGAGGAGATTGGTGTAAGTGAAAAGTAATTGCCTGAATTAGAGTCATCTTGTCTTAATGTGTTTAATGCTTTCTCATGTCAAACATCAGGAGATCTTTAAACTCCCATGTGCACCTGGAGAACCATTTTGTTTTTACCTCTCATCTGCAATCAAAGAATCTCTCGGCCCAGTTCCCGGAGACTGAAAAGCCACCTCTAAGACTCAAAACTGACACTTTCTTCACCTACCTTTCTATCCCAAAATCTATTCAGCCTGAACATCCTTAATACCAGCTCTTAGGAAATTATAAAATACTAAGCCTACAGGGATGTCTTCTGATTATAACAAGAGTCCAAATTTATGGTGAATTTTAATAGGATCAAGTAGTTCTGATCTTGTCAGGATCCTAATCGTAGTAGGACCAAAGCCAGTAGTTAGTGAAGTCACTCCTCAGTCCTTGTTGAAGTGTACTTGAAGGGAAATCTAATTAGCTACTGGGAGGCAGAGTCCTCCTGGTTACCTTATCCATTTTTGATCGTATCTTTGACAAGCTCCAGTAGCAACACTCAGAAACTGAAACAGACGCTGAGCGTTTGTTTCACAGATTGTACATATGAAACAGAAATATTCATAGCCTACACCAGAATGTGGACTATGAATAGAACACAGCACTCTCAAGTTGGGGTGGTTGTTGTTGTTGCCTGGTTTTTTTTAAGTCAGTCTTTGATTTTTGCACCACTATAGATTGCAAAACCCCGGGAGCAATTAATTGCAGAGACGAACTCTTACCCTACTACAGTCTAATTCCTTAATAGCATCCTTGAATCAAAGAGATGTCTAAACATTATCACACACACCTATGATTAATAGCTCCCGCAATCAATTACAGATGCAAACCTGCAGGAGCAAGCTTGGCCCATAATGTGAGTGGATGGAAGGTATCATGCACGTGACCAAGTGTTAAGCCTATTTATCACCTAATGCTGGCATTTTATGGAGCCAATATTCTCACAGTTTATCCTGAACTGGGCGGACTAACAAACAGCTTTAAAGAGAAAAAACATCATCTACAGATGATGGCATAAATATTGTTAATAACAATATATCCCTCCAGCTGAGGTGTGGCTGATACTCTACCTGATGTTTTAATTGGCATGAGGGCTCATGGTAATCATGGTTTATTGGAACCAAAGGAAGTCTTTTGAGTTCCAGTCTATTTTTTTCCTTCTTCGTTGCTCCTCAAGTAATTTTTCTCCATATATACTAGTGGGACTTTCACAGACTGTGATGAAGAAAAAGTGACTACACAAAAGCCCAATGAACCTACAAAAGATGCAGTAATTATGGCTTGGTTGATAGCTGGAAAGCAAAACTGGGCAAAGCAGTTTAATTATCTTCAATATGAGCAAGGGGATAACTGGGAGATGACTTTTATTTCTCTCTTCATGAAGTACCTTCCATGCCATTGAGACCAAACCTCAGTGATTTCCCACCAAAATCACAGAACCATCAGGCAGACTCAGCAGATGACAGTGACCTGTGAACCAATGCAGGCTTAAAATTTACAGCAAACCTCCAGCACTAGCGGAGTTTCACAAGACTAAATGCTTATGCAAAGAAGTTTCTCACAGCCTCAGCTACTGGATAATAATCTCTCTCCCCAGTGCCCTGGACAGACTCTTGGCCAAAGCACATGGCAGCAACTGCAGTTGCTACTGTGGAACAAGACTTTGCTCTCCCTCTCCCCAACCACCTTGACTTCTCAAGATCTGCTCCTGCATCATACAGTTGTTCTCCTATACTGCTTCATCAATTTCAGAACTACAGAAGAATGAAAGAGATTTTCCTTGCCACTAACATTGAGGGTTCATACATGACTTTAATTCTATGTCTTGCATTGCTAATCCTATTTTCTACCAGGTGGATTATTCCCATAAATGTTAGCTGTGGGCTCTGCCTCATCTGTGTTGGTCTCCACTGCTGCTATCTCAGGCAGAGTTGTACTTGAGGGGAATTGTGGCCAGCTAAAGTGCAAATGTCATGTACATCTTTTCTCCAGCTCTGCACCTGCTTAAATAGTAAAAACTCAAGCAGAAAAAGTAAGATGCATGCAGACACAATGTTTGAATGCAGAATAGTCCATTCTTAGTAGGAAAGTCATACAGAACTGGTGGCTGCAGAGGCCCTCGAAGTTGTTCTCCAGACACTGGCATTAATAAATGAACAGTGTAAATTAAGAGCTTTCTTCTCAGCAAGTCTTCTTTTCACTGATTCATTATTATTAAGGAAATACATGAATCAGCTAGGACAAAGTAGGGACTCATCACGGACCTTCATCTTTTATTAGACACCTCCTGACAGAGCCTGACTGAAGCCGTGACACTGGGGTCTTCACCTGGCCTTGCACCTTCCCCACTGGCCAAGGGTTGTTCAGAGACTGGGTTCTTGTTTTGGCCTGTGAGAGAAGCTGCACACAACACAGGGAAGCTGTGATCCCAAGCCAAAGTCTGAGTTACGAAAACCTCATTCAGAGCGCTCTGCACGTAATGTTTTGGGCTGGAGCCATCTTTACCCAGAACTGGCACCAAGTGCCCCTTAAAGGTTCCATAAGAATTTGGTCGACTTTTTATTGTTGTTGCTTGTTTTGGTTTTGGTTTTCTCTTGCTCACTTCCCATATTTATTCTGTCCCTGCATACTCTCACTTCAAAAGGAAATAGGAATGGAAATGCTGAATTATCCTCAGAAAGACTTTGCTTTGATTTGATTTTTAAGGTATTTCAAGCTCAACGAGAAGCAAAAATATTGAAAACTTTACAAAGAAGCTTGTAAGACAAGACAAAACCCACTTCTTCCTCAGAGGTATCCTTACAATTTTGTGTACTGGAAGGAAAGAGGGGTCATCTCTTTCTTGGCGTATATGAAGAGCTTAACTGATTTGCCCCCAAAGTCCTATCAGAAGCATTCCATTCAGAGAAAGACATGTGGAGCTTCCATGAATATGAAAATGTAACTAAACCCAAAAATGACAGCAGAATTCTGCTTGTGTGAATTAGTTCTGGCGCTTTTAGAATTTTAAAAAACAGTAGTAAGTTCTGCCTTTCAGTGTACCTGTGCAAGCTTGAGGCTCCCCTACAATGCACTTTGGTGTTTGGCCCCTACTTTAACCCTTCCTAGAAAGTTTGTAATTTTGCTACAGCACATGGACTGTACAATAACATCACTACAAAAGCTTTGTTTCCTCTTAAAGGAAGCTTGTATTGTAAACACTGATCAAAAGAAACAAGGAACGAGCAAGAGTAGCTGTATGAAAAACCCTTGCAGTGATCTTTGGTGTGTTCACTTCCCTAAGCACCTACTGTTTTGTTGTCGTGGTTGGCCTGTAATTTTCAGACACTTTTGTAAATGATGATGAATCATAACGTTTTCTAGATCTCAGAGGGAAAAAAACCCCAACAATAAGAGCCTACAGTAGCATTTCCTGGTTAAATATAAGTTTGCAGCACAACATGAAGTGCTGGCTTTAATGAACAGCTGCAATTTACTTATCTTTTGAATGGATCGTTTTAAATACATGTTGGAAAGTACCTTTCGCCAAACTGCCCATTAGAAGTGAACTACAAAGTAAATGGATTGTATATGGGAAGCATTTCTTATCTCTGTGAGTGGAGTACATTGCCTGCAGAGACTTTTTTCCTTTCTTTTTTCTTTTAAGTAGAGGATATTTAATGACACCTTTTAAAATTCTGATAAAATGAGTATGTTTTCTCTTCTCCATGCCACAAGGAGATTGACTAACAATTTAAACAAGGATAGTCCAATGGCTACAGCCACAGATGTACAAATTAGATGCTTAAAATAATAGGTGAGATTCCCAATTAAGTAACTCATCCCGCTCCACTATTTCACCATAAAACAATTAATGCTACATAACATGGGACAACTGGAAAAGAGTGTGTTTGCTTATCCTGGGCATGGCAGATTAGTCCCTGGTACTTTCAAGGGAATACACTGAGTATTTCAAGAGTTGGTGGGTCTGGATCATATTTATGAAGGTTTGCTCTTGCTGAGTACAGCACAGGCAGTCAGTATTTAGTTAGAAGTAGATTATGACAGTCCATTTTTTATCAGTATTTTGCCATCATGAGATATTCTAAAGTGCTGTTTTCCTTTTGGCTCGCTGGGGCCATGCTTCTGTTGTCACTAATGGTAGTTGCTGAGGGGGCTGAGCTACCTTTGGGGATTGCAAAGGTCACCTCCATATCCACGGCTCAGAGAGCCCACAGTGCCCACACAGCTGGAAGCAGGTTTGATGTAACACATTGCTTGGGAGGAGATTTCTGGTCAAAAGCCTGAAACACAGCAAGTGCCTGGCCAAGAGAGTCTGCAAAAACAACCCCTGGGATTTCAGTGAGCAGTTCTGAGTAGCCAGCTCAGAACTGTCTGCTCACAAGCATTTCTCCCAAAGTCCTTTCTGAATAGGGTAAGGGTGTTATCAAAGCTACTGCATTGCTGTCATCATCTCACTAAACGAAACAAAACAGGTTTGTTCATGTGCTTTATGTCTTTAATTTGAGCTATTAATTTCAGGCTTCCCAACTGCCACAAATGGAGGTGTATGTATTTGGCTCTGTAGCCACTACAAATAAAACAGATTTTAAAAGGGCAAATATTCTGATTTACCCAATTACTTCAACAAAGCTCTTAGGGCTGCCACTGTTAAAAGATTCTACTCAAGCATTAGCCTGGCATTGTCTTTGTAATGGCACCAAAAGCAGACACACGGTCAGACAAGAACATCCTTTCCTCCCCTCACATTTTTTTCAAGCAATAACTGTTATCCCAGTGACTCACGGACAGTTAAACCGCCATCACCATCTCAAGGAACAGAGCAACAATATCTGTTTTTAAACTTGGCAGGATCCATTAAGCTCAAAGTGATGTGTCCTACTTAGTGATGACAGCCAAGTTCAATTAAGTTCCATTTGACATCTCTTTGGATGCTTCTCCTAACTTTATATGTCCCTCTTGGCACTGTAAATCTCACAGAGCTGTTTTCTTCATGAAAGTTTTGTTATAATTTTAGTTCTGGATGGGACTGGATGCGAGAGTGAGCACAGCCTTCCACTCTTCCACTCTTGCTTCTAGAAGCTTTAAAGCAAGCAAGAAGAGAAAAACCACTGGACGGCTTTGAGAAGAGGCAGGAAAGCATGCATTTTTCTTCGTTTTGGGCAAAAGATCATTTGGGGGGCAAAGGGAATGGCTGTCTTATTTATCTGAGCTGACTTCTCATCTGCTACTTGAGCCTCTCTAGTTTTCCTCCTCACTAGGAAACAGCTTGGCTATAGCCATTGCCTGACTGGTGAAGTCAGGGTCAATTTTTTCCATCTGGACTGCATTAAGCGTCTTCCATTTGCTCATCTCCCTCCCCCCAAACCACTCCTGCTCCTCCCCAGCCTCCCTTCTAATGCTGATGTGCTGCCAGGCTTGTTCCGTTTCACCCACAGCCAAAAGGCAGCTCCAGTAGGATCTCATTAATTCACACTAATGATGGGGAATTTGGCAAATTAGTGAACTGACTTGATCCTGCCATTATTAATAGCTCTGCCGTTGACTTCAGGCAGAACCAGATTGAGTCCCAGAATTGATAGCTCTCCTCAGACACCAGAAAGAGATCACATTTTATGAAATAGGCTGGTTTTGTTTGGATTATTAGAGTTTAGTGTTATGCTGGTGCATACTACAGCAAAAGCAATGAACTTTAATTAATGTGATAGCTCACAACAGCTTTTCAGCTATTAAATCTCTGTAGAAAGTAGATGAAAGCAAAAAAATGATGTTTCCTTCACTCTTAGTATAATGAAGGAACTTACACTCTGAGAGACACTGTGTATCTGTTTGGCCATCAAAAGGTTTAGCCCAGCAAGGATATAGCTGATGGGGCTCTGCCAGATTTCCATGTGACTGGGATGAATTCTTTATTCTATTTTTGCCTGAGCTGCCTTCTGGAAAAAAGAAGATATTCTTTCCTTTCTGCTTCACTTATCTATGTCACTTGGCTGATAATATCTTAAAATCTAACCCAAAAGACTCTGCTTGGGGAATGAGGGTGCTTTCTGATCAATAGCAACGAGAAATCAGTGATCCACGGGTCATTTCTATCATCTCTTCTCAGCTGTTACGCCTGTTTTCCATCTGACCATAAAACACAGTCATATTAGTCCAGGGAATTCCACGTCACAGAATGTCTAATGTTATTGTGCCAGTGCCAGCTTAGCAGCCCCCAAGCAACTTTTATGCTCTTGTGATAGCATAAAGAAAACAAGCTCAGTAGCACCAGTTGAAGGCCTGAATGAGTGAAAATTACTTTGCATTTCTCAAGGTTAATGTGTTTTAATTTACAAAGAGCAAAGCAAATATACATACGGGTCTATTCTCTCAAAAACACCAAAGGAGACAAGTAGATTCTCCCTTTGGTGCTTTCCTTCCTAGAGGCAATGCATAATCAACTTTTGGTCTTCTCCACAGTTTACTCTAATAAGCCAGACTGTGAACTGCAGCAGCTGAAGCACAGACACACCTTCCCTTCTGCCAAATTTTGGGAGCGGGGTGAGGCAGAGAGCTGGAGGCTGTAACGTCTCCAATCACCTCCATCACACAGAACCTCGGTGCTCTCAGGGGAGGAGGGAGGGAAGGGTGAGACTAAGACCACACTGAAAACAAATCCAGTGTCTCTACCTCTCTCTGATAATGGACTTTATTTCTTAGGCTTGAGCAACTCATGGGAACTGGAGCTGGAATCCACCTTGCTGCTATTTCAGCCACACAAGATGGGAAAAAAAACACCTGGTCCCTCAGACAATCAATCAATAATATCCCTAGAGCTTAGAGGAATACAAGAGCACCATTCCTCCTGACTTTATTCCAGGGATCTGTCCTCCTACAGATTAGAAAATTAACTCCCAGCTCCCAGAAGTAAATTACATCCCTCAAAGACAGTGGATTGGGATATCTAAGCAGACATTCTTTCCTCTATGGCAACATCATCACATGGTGTTTCCCAGTAGCTGTTCTTGCTGTTGTGGACAGAAAAAGGCTTGCTGGAAAATAGCCTTATAGACAGTTTTTCCTCTCCTCCAACATACATAATCCCTCAGCCAAAGAACATGCTATATAAAACCAACACTTTGCAGGTATTGTACTATCACAGTTCCCTGTTTAGAATCAAAACTAGAGGGAGGACTGGGCCTTACTTCATCTCACATGAACATACATGAAGTCTGAGTTCAAAGGTACCAATAATGGTTCCAATGTGTTCAGGACCTTTTATTTGTGTACCTTGGAGGACAGAAATTTGGTATAAATAAGCTAGTTCATATATTTAGGGGATTTTTTGTGCTTTTTTGGCACTCTCCTTCATGTTGTGTGATTTGATTTTTGGCCTTTGCTGATCCTTCACAAACTGGTTCCCACTCCAATTTCTCATGCCCTGATGAGGCCATCCCTTGGCTAGTTCCCTGTGGCCTTTCCATGTCTCTCATCCCATACATTGCTTTGCATTTGTAGTGCCCTTAGTTTATTTCAGTCTTGCCTACAACAGACTTACATGGCATTCCCTGTTTTCATTCCTTCTCCTTTCCTTTCCCCACTCACCTCAAAGAGCAAAAAGTCTTAAAATAAGGGAAATGGTCAGAACTGGGGAAAAAAAGGAAAGCTGCCAGGAGGGATTAGCTGGAGTATGTGTAGGCAGCTGTGTGCTCTGGAAGGAATCTAGTCATATTTGTTTTCCCTTGTTCTATTTTTCCTAAGTTTTCCTTTAGTTTATCCCCAGTTTGGCTGTGTCTGATGCTAAAGTGAGATGCCATTCAATAAGATTCTCCAAATCTTGAACGCCTGTGGGTAGTGAAATACTTGCTAGTTTGACTGCCTTCCTTAGGCTTCAGAGTTAACAATGCAATGGCATAGAGCAGAAAAACTCTCTCTCCCCAAGGCACTGTAAGACCTGACTTTTGTACAGGCTTAGAAAATGGTGTTGGGAGCATTTTCAATGACAACAAAACCATTCTTTTTAATAAATGACAGCTCAGACTCTGAGACAGCCACGACGTGGCACTGTGGCTTATTCCAAAGTGGCCCTGTTTGACTTGATATCAGCAAGGAGGAAATGTCTTATTCTGCATTGGCTTGCCAGGGAAGGCCTCATTACCTTTGTAGCAGTGTAGAATTTTGCTGCAGAGTTACAAATAGTGCTCTCTCTGGACTAGGAAGTCAAATGTCTCCCATGAATGGGTTTATTTGCCCATCTGCACTTCCTACTGTACCACCCACCTTCCTACTGGCATCATCTGCCTTAACCTGGAAGCATGGCTGCACATCTCAACCTCAAAAGCAAGTGTCATGCAGCATCAGCTGGATACTAGTTGCATCAAACATGAATTAATAGAATTACTTTTCAGAGTAGACTAAGAGTGCAAGAAGCAGAGATCCCTTCTTCCAGGAAAAGCTATCATCTTAAGTTTCATAGTTTAAATAAAACTGTTTAATTTGTTCCTTGATCTATTTTACTACTTTAAAGAAATGTCTAAAGCCTGCTTTGAGACTCATCAAAGTAGCTGTGAGGATTTTCATTCTTTCTCTCCTCCTTACTACTTAACAGGATTTGGATCAATCTGTTAAAAGCATAATGTGGCTTTCCACATGACTTGGAAGGAGAAAACACAGACAAGGATGAGGGAAAAGCCTCTGTTGCACAAACTCATGGACCACTCATCTCCTGACATCTTGGGCCACAACCAAGCCTCAGGCTTCCACCAAGGCAGTCTGGGGAGGTATTTGTGCAGTTTGCTGCCCTGGATGACACTGTTAACCACGGCATGGGAACTGTCCCAAAAGACTCTGCTGGTGCCTAGATCTGCCCTTTGATGTTCTGCTGCTCTCCAAGTCAAAGAGCAGATTGGTCCAGAGAGTGGCAAAGATTAATACAACCAGTAAGTAGTTCCTCGAGCAGCAAAACACATTACTTTTGGTAATTCTGTCTCTTAGCTGCTGTCTCTAGCAGCCAAGGTTGAAGTGCTGGGATACTTGCAATGTTGTGCTCACTTTCATTTAGCTTCTCGTATGTTTCTTAGGACTTGAGCTCTGGTTACAACCTTAGTAGGGATTTAACAGGATCTGTCTCTCTGCTATCCAGCAGTCTATTTTCACGAAAATCACAGCAACCTGATTATTTCTGAGACCTCTGCCCCCTTGTCAATTTTGATTGGAGCTGGCCCAGGAGTTCAAAAGGCTGTAAGAGTTTGATCATATAATCCTGGCTTCCTTAGGAGACCAAGCTAAGGAACAAACAAACAGAAGTTCTTACAGAAATACTCCCTTGACAGTTGAAGGGTTTTCTTAATCAACACCTTGACTTCTATGAAAATTTTTACCTTCACTTCCCACAAAGATTGTCTTACAGATCAGCCACCAAACATACAGAGGTGGTTCTGGAGTGGCATCATTACAGGCAGGTTTGCATTAGGGTTAGTCTGTATCCCAGTGGGAACCATGGGAAAACAGCACAGAACCGAGGTGTCCTGCGAGCATCACCCCCTACGCCCAGCGCAGAAGTTGACCACTGCTGAGTAATTAGCAGACATGTTTAAGTGGAGCAAACCTCAGGGCTGAGCTGTTCAGGAGATGGGATATGCAGAGGAAGAGAAGTTCTCCAGATAGGCAATTCCCTCTGACCTGTTCACCCAGCTCAAATCTTGCCCAGAGTTGCTGTTAGGTGGTGCAGTAGTATCAGCAGCTCCATCTTTGGGAGCCTGGGAGTAGTGGGACTAGGGATATGAAATAATACCTAACCATGGTCCCAGCCAGTTTCCTACCCAGCTTGGTGTGGCTGGTTTCTCCAAGGTAAGCAGAGAGCTCTGAGACCTAAAGGTCCCAACTGAGCTGAGCAAAACCCTGTGAATCACAAGCTTTGACACCTCGACTTCAGTGCAAAGTGACTGCAGAGCAGGAGCACTGTGCTGGGATTCCTCCAAGTTGGTGGACAGCTTCTCCTCCCCCGTTTTCTTTTCCCTTGTTGCTCTCTCTGAGCACTGACAGCAGATCTGCTGAAGGGGCAATGTTACAACCTAATCCCAATAAAAGGCAGCAGCTGCCAGTGCAGAAAATGTGGACAAGAGCATACCTGGATGATCCAAGTAATACATCTTGGTTTTACTTGCAAACCGTTCTTGCATCTGCCACTTTCAAAGCAGATCTTAAAAATTAAAAAAAAAAAAGGAACTGAAAATATGCCAAAAACTATTATTTATACACGTTCAGCACTATTTGATCTCAGTCAATTACTGCCGTGTTACAAAAAAAGAAGCTGGAAAAGCAAATCTTCCCCCTCCTTTTTTTTTTTTTTTTTTTTTTTTTTTTTTTTTTTTTTTAGCAGACCGAGACTAGCGTTTTCCCGTCGTCAGAAACGATGACGCCTCACTCCGTTAGCCAGGGGATTTAAACAGAAAACACTGATTTGAGAGAAAAGCTGAGGCAGTGGCCGTAGGCAGCTGGGAAAGAACGGGAAAAGAGGGGATCGGTCCGTCCCGGAGCGAGACGCGGGGCGGGCATTGCAGATCCCAGCACCGAGCAGAGCTCCGGACTTTGCTGGGCCATAAATAAGCTAATAAGTGATCGGGAGCAGCCTCTCGAAAGGCAGAGCCCTCATCTCTCCTTTCCCCAGGCAAAGGGAACAAGATCTCTTTTTTACCTTTCCCTCTCCTTTCTTTACTTCTTCCTTATTTTTGTTAAAGCAACATAGCTTTTCCCTCTGTAAGAGGTGTACGTTTAATTATAAAAGGGCCTTTTTCTGTTGTAATCTGTTTCCAGCTCAATTCCTTTGCTGGATAAATCCCTTAAACGTGTTGTCATTCCTTATTTATTGATTGCAGGTATTTGGGGTTTAATTGAGCAAGTCGGTCGTGGCCCAGGGCAGGAGTGGCGCTACATGAGCAATTAAATCTGATTAGCCCGAGCCCTTTAAGCCCCAGCTGGGTGATTGATAACCGAGACCAACATTCTTCAATTGACTCGCTACATCAAAAAGGAGAAAGGCTTAGAGGAGAAACGCATGGGTCCAACATGAAAAATAGCAAAGGAGCCGAGCAGATTAGATTTGCAAAGGAGCTGAGCTAACGGCGAAGGGAGCAGGGAGAACAGTCCTGGTCAGCCCGTAAAATAAATCCGTTAGTGTCTCCTCCTTTAAAACTCAGCCAAGGCTGCATTTGATTTTTTTTTTAAGAGGCTGAAGTGACCCGAGCTGGAGCGAGAATGGGCAAAGGCGGCGGAGCTCGGATTTTAACACCCCTCAGCCCTCAGAGCTGAGCTCCGTCCATAAAGCTGTCGTCTGTTTGTTAGTGTGTTTGTCTGCTCCGTCATTACACTTTTTTCCCCGGTAGTTTAAGAAAATAAACTAGCAGGGAGAACAGGAGTGAGTAACCCCCATTTATCAAGCTGATGGATGTCCCTTGTGTCCCTCTGGAGGGGCCGGGGCAGTGCCCAGCGCGGGGAGCGGAGTGTCCCTGCCCGCAGCATCCTCCTGCACCCGGGGGTGGTGGATTCCAGCCGGGCGCTCCGGGACAGGAACACACCGGAGGGTTCGGGGACAGGGACGCTCGGGGACTCAAGTCAGCGCCTCGGGGAAGGTCGCAGCGCTGCGCTGCTGGGCGGGCTGATGCTCCAGGAAGATCCCACGGCTCAGCCCTGCTGAGTCCTCGGGAGCAGCGCCTCCCCGATACACACAATCCCCCCCTTCCCGATGCAGCCTTGTTTCCTGCTCGACTGCAGAAGAGACAGGGAGTGCGAGGGGGTTCAGGTGCTCCCGGCTCGGCCGAGCCCCCGCGGTGCCAGACCCCGGGGGTCCCGCTGTGTGCGCGGAGCGACCGCGCCGGCACCGCCCGCCTCATCCCGAATTACAGCGAGGGCGACTTGACGGGGGAAAATCAAAGCGAGGGGACGGGGGGGGGATCCCGGGGGGAC
>JAWWMP010000028.1:15118586-15136612 GCA_035047865.1 Dendrocincla tyrannina
GCGGGGCGGGGGTGCCACCCCCGCCGGGGCACCGCGGGGCCGGGGCGGCTCCGAGGGCGCTCCCCTCCCGCTGCCGACTTTTCCCTCGGATCAAAACAGCTTGAAAGCAACAAAAATCACTGGGGAGGGGAGGAGGACGTCAGCAGGAGCTGGACTTCTAAAAACCGTTCCGCCCCATAGGCTTTAATATTAAAAACCCCCTAGGAGCCTCAGACACTGTATTAATTAGTGCAACCACCCATGAAAAGTTGGGTTTGGAACAGCATTCTTTGCCCTGTGTGAAACAGCAACCCTAATAAACAATTGTTAACTTGGCCTATTGCCTCTGGTAAATTACACAGCATTAAAAAATAATGCTTTTCATATTAGGCAGTAATTAAAGGTTGGGACAGCTTTAAAACAAGAGGGGGAGGGGGGGAATCAAAGAAAATATAAAAATGTTCTTTCAAGAGTTATGGGAGGCTAATAAAGTATGTCTGTTATAGTGCACCACTTTGCCCCCAGCTACAGCCAAACTGGAGCCACTGCAATTGCCTCTCAATAAGATAATGATATTCCTTTCTCTGCTATTAAAAGGCTCCCAGTGCAAACTTAAAATGATTTATTTAATTTAAGAAATTATGAGGTGTAACTTCAAAGCGTAAGCCGTTAGTAATGGAAAACACCAGGTTGTTTAAAATTATAATAATAATTGTTTGGAATACAGTGACATCAAAGTGCTTTCATCACCAAATAAAATATAGCACAGACCCCCAAATCCAGTGGAGTTTATTGAGTAGACATTTTTTGGTGTGTTTTTATTATTTCCTTATCAAGAGACATTATTTTAGCAGCTCCTTTTCTCAGCTTTGATGTTTTGACAGTCTTAAATTAATTTTATTGCATTTTTTTGGCTCGGAGATGGGAGATTATTCTGACTGCTTATTTTTCATTATGACTTTTTTGTTTTCAAGAACCGGTTTGTTATTTAACACAGCACCTTGATAAGCGCAGTTGAAATGAATTGGCCATTACAGGTCATTAAAAAGCAAAGAATTCTGTTTTCAAGCAATCCATTACACGTCTGGGAAAATATTCCTACTTAAAACAAACTTTGGAGTTAAACGCTGGCATAATCAGTTTAATAAAACGGGTAGCGCATACTTTTAAGGAACGTGGGTTTTTTTCTTTACGAGATTCTTGCTTATTCAAAACACAGCAATCTAAGAAATACATATACAAAACATTTTGCCAAAAAAGACCTGCCTTTACAGTAAGAATATCACAGAATGTTTTTAATTTCCTTGAACAGTGTTATAAAATGTTAATCGCACATACGTTGCTTGAGACTTTTCTTCCCAAGCAAAGCAGAATTATTCCAATCCCTTTTAAAAATGGTAGCATTTTAAAATATACTGCAGTTGCAGCTTTATAGACCGGTATTTCCACTAAAACAGCAGGGACAGAATTGCTCTAGTGTTAAAAGACTGAAATATAATGGATGGAAAGATTTTTATTCCTTGCGTGCAACTAGTTGGGAACTGCTGGTAGCGCCCGCCAAAAGCCTTATGGATTACGGTGGGAAACACACATCGAGTGGCTAAGGGAGTCAAACACAAACCAAAACAAAAAAGCTCAACAACAACAACAAAAGACCCCAAATTGTTCCCACTCCCTTTCACTGCGGAGGGGTCCGGCAGCGAAAAGGAGCGTGAACAGCGTAGCGGCTCGCTCCTGGGTTTCCCAGTGCTGGGATGAACTATACGGTTTCCCTGAGATCCCTAATGTTTTTCACTGGAAAAAATATGCCCCCTGCTCAGCAATGGGAAAAAAATGGAATAACCTCTTTGTTTTTATTTTGCGAGAGAGACTTCCTAAGGCAAGAATGTGGGCGCTGCGAAAGTAGGTTAACTTCCAAAGTGACCCCCGGAAAAGGCATTTTGAAGTCTCCGTGGCTGATAGCGATCGTAGAAACGGGACAAATAGTCACACTGGAAGAATGCTGGGTTTTGTTTGTTTGCGGGGATTTTTTTTGCCCCGTTTAATGATTTTTTTTTTTTTAATAGACCCACATTAGCCTTCGGGGATACTAAACGGGGAATAAATAGAGAGGGTAAATATACTTTGGAGAAAGCAAAATGCTCACTTCCCTCTCTGAACAACCCGGGGGCGGTGGGAGCTGGATCCACCGCGGCTGCTCCGCGGACCCTCTGCCTCCTTGCGCGGGAGCTCCGCGCACCCAGGGAACGAGTGGGAACGAGTGGTGCCCCTTCCACAGGCACAGGGGGGCCGGAGAGCTTGGCGCTTTCTGGGCGAGTGGCTCGTCCTTTGTCATCCATCCCCTCTGTGAACTCCCCTCCTCCTGCAGTGCGTGTCCAGCACTCAACCCAAAAATCCTGCAAAGCCCCAGGTGTGCGCAAATGCGGCGCTCGGGTGCCTGCGGCATTTGTGTGTCGAGACTCACAGACATGGTATGGAAATGTGGGGTGTACAGCTCACCGCTGTGGAGCTGTGTGCGCGCACAGACACGCGCGTCCCCGCACGGTGTGCGGAGGGCGTGTAAACCCGCGGTGCGGTGGTGCCCGCGCCGGGGTGTGCGTGAAGGGGCTGGGAGCCGGGATGCCGCTGCTGCAGGGTTCTCGCTGGCGGGATGCTGCTGCACGGCTCCGCTCGCCGCGCAGCTCTGCCCGCTCTGGAGGGCACCTGGGGCCGCGGAGCAGGTGTGCGCTCCTGCGCGGACACCGGAGCCGGTACCGGGAGCGGGTGCCCAGCCGGGAGCGGCCCCATCCCCGCCGGTATGGCCCGTGGGGCCGGGATCCTCCCGGGTGGTTGCCTCCAGAACTGGGTGCCTGCTGCCCCCGGCCCCACCAAGAGGGTGCGGAGGAGAGAAACCCCCGCGCTCCCGGGCGCGTCGCTCACAGCCGGCCAGTTTCCCTCCTTCTCCATAAAATGCAGGAATTCCGGGGTTTGACAAGGCAACGTGACAACATGAAATGCAGCCTCGGAGCGCCCGTGGCTTTAGTTAATGAACGCTTGGCCGTAGTGAGCCCAATCCCAAATGTTTATGTCAACAAATCCATCCCTGGTGATGAAGGTCCCGGGAGAGCCGAGCTGTAGCCGGCCGGCCTGAGCCGCCGCTCAGCAAGTCCGGATTTTAAGGATCGGGATAATTTATCGCGTTGTTTTTAATGTTTATTATTTATTGCTCTAATTATTTTTCACTTTCTATTGGGAATTTAAAATATATAGATGTACCTGGAACAGATGCCAACTCCTTTCAGTCTCACTCAACTTCTAATCATCGCATCTGCTTTGTGTCAGAAAATACTTTGGGAACAATTTAACTTTGCATTAAAATAACTAATTAAAGCCACACCTCCACAGCCTCTTGCGAAAGTGGGGGAGGAATTTCAGTAAGTGCATCGCTTTTAATGATAGCATTCTGATTTCCCTACCTTGCTGTAATTTATTCAGTTACAGATCTGCCTGCGGGGCAGCTCCCATTAGGCCGATGATGAAGTCTCATGAGTAAAGCTTGACACCTCCCTCCTAATAAAATATAATACTCAATTAACTCGGCCTTTCTGAAGGCTTTAATTGGAACAAGTTAATAATGGGTGCAGGGTGAATTGTCATGCCATCCGCAAACTCGGAGAAGGTGTCACGGATCCGTCCTGCCTTTCTCATAGAAGAGGTTGTAATCGCGATTTGGAAGCTTTTCCTTCAACACCCTTGTGTGCTGCAATAAATCTGTATCCATTTAAGGATCTATCATAACACACACAAAGCTCCTGCGCTCAAAGAATTTCCAGCGAAAAGATTTAGCTGTAATCCCTGACACAACTGATTTATACTGAAGGTTAAAAAATCCCGCTGGTTTATTTATAGCCCGGTCCAGCTAAGGAAGCACTCGGGACAACCGGCCGGGGAAGGACAGGGGCGAGGGGGCTTCGCTTTGCCTTGTATTTAGGGGAATGATGCTTCAGGAAAAGGGAATACGAGAAAGAAGCGGTTGTCTCCGGCTTTCATGCGGCAGTAAATTCTAACTTAAACAGTCTGCATAGAGTTTAGTTTCCCCTAGCTTTGCTCCCTACAGTTGCAAAGCGGGAAGGTTAACTGGGGTTTTTCTCGGAGTCGGGAGCGGGGTGAGCAGGGCGAACTCCGCGATGCCCAGCGCTCCCCGAGCCGCTCCCCCAGCCCGCAGCCCCCTCTCCACAGCCCAGATCGTGGGGTGTTTCCCGGCCTTGCCGCTTCCTTTTCGCCCAGCAGCGGCCCGATCCGGCGGGATGCTGAGCCAGGCGGGATGTCGCTGGAGCTGGCGGGGCGGGCGGCCCCTGGGGCTGTGCCCACCGGGAAGCACCGCCGCGGAGTGTGATGGCTTTGGGAGCCGCAGGACTGGAGCGGGGAGAGCGCACTCGGGTTATATTGCCCAGCTGTCCCGGCAGGGCAAACACGCCTTGTCCCCCAGACAGAGCCCCGAGGGTTACTCCTAATCCGGTAGTCCTCCGATGACAGTATTTACGTTTGCCAGCATGGGATTTGGGTGTAACACGGTTCTCCGGACCACTCGGGCACCCCTCTTATCTGAGCAGACCCGAGAACCCCCGCCAGAAAGGCCGGGGCGGGTGGTCCAGCACCTGTTCTCTGAGCCTGGCACAAAAAGTACGGGGCAACACGGACAGGACACGGGGCGCCCGGAAACACAACTGTACTGAAATACTGCAGAGCCCCTGGCAGGGTTTACCTGTCCCAAATTACCTCCCAACTACTGTGGGGGTCGAGACTAGTCTCCCACTAAAGCCCAGAGACGAGGTTAGCACAAAGGTGAGTCGGGGGGAGAGTCCTAAGCCAAAGAGGAAGGCACACGAGCTAAGAGAAGTAATGGAAACATCACCGGAGTATGATGTTGTAAAGAACAGAGGCGCCTAAAAGCAGTTGTTAAAAACAAGGAAACCTCATAAAAGGTTTGGCTTTCGACTTTGAATTGTTGACTTGCAATTCACGTTCATGTGCTGCAAATTTGGCTTTAATTCAGATTCAGAAAGGGGAAATAATCATAAAGGCAACCCAAACATTCCTTTGAACTTGACCCAGCGGTGCAAAACACACACGGAGAGAAGTTACCTTTTAAAGGACTCCAAACACTGACAGACCCACACGCGATTAAACATGTTTTTTCTTTTTTAATTTAATTTGAAATAAGAGATAAGAAATAATAAATCTTCAATAAAATATATAAAATTGTACAAGGCATCCCTTTCAAAGGGACTCTCCTATAATGGAAGATTGGGGGTGAGGGGAAGGGAGAGAGGAAGTTCATCTATAGTAGGTCCCAGACAGCATCAGTGCCTGGGTCAAAACAGACCAAAACCAGCAAAACCTCGTGGGTTTTTTTCTTTCCATTTTTTTCTGATTTTTTTTTTTTTTGTTTTGTTTCTTTCTTCCACGACAGCATGCTAAGAAAATAAATCCAGGAGAAGCTCTGACTTCAGTGCTCCACAGCCTTTGGAGTAACTTCCTCATAAAGTTTAGCAAGAATAATACACATAATACAATAGTTATAAGGAGAAGCCTGGGGAAGTTACTGCCAGCACTCGGGGAGCTCCCACAGGGACAGACAGGTTACGCAGTCTCTTGGCACCTCACTGTCCTACTCGCAGGGTTGATTAGAAGGGCTTGAAGCATGAGTCACTTATATTGGCATCCTTAGCAAGGGAAGAAGAGGAAGACTCAGGGGAGTTCTATTTAATACAGGCTGTTGCAAACACTAATAAAACCCCCCAGACATCTCTCAGAAGTGTACAATCCTTCGCTCACCACCACTGTAGAAACAACCCACGTCTTCTTTCCCCAGAAAGCTTCCTTCCCTCTCTCCTGGTTTTCAAAGAGCATTGCAGAGCCAAGATTACCTGGCTGCAGCCAAACATTTCTAAGCATGCCAATAGGAAGAGATAAAGACCAGACTGCCTAATAACCCTCCCTTGCACTTTACCTCCCCTCACAGTGCTTTACAAACGCTGAAGCTATTTATACAGATAAAGGCATTACAGGAGCCATGGTGGATAAAGCTGGGCTCTACATTTAGGGGCCCTGATGCTTGTTGCACTCATCTGTTGAGGTTTGGGATGCAAAAATTTTCCCTACTCCAGGAATGCAGGAGTTTTCTGGCTCTGAACTCCACTGAGACTCTACTGGGTCTAGTTTCTATATACATGGTGTCTCTAGCTATGGGCTCTGCTTTCTTTAAAAAAACAACCAAACAACAAAACCTTGATTATACCTTTTTATTTCCCTCCCCCCTGCCCCCATACTGAGTGATGGCAACTTAAGAGTGTCGTTTCAGGGCACGCACCCCTCTTACTTTAAACCTGTGTTGGGCCCTGTCAGGAAGGTGTCAGGAAATCTCTGCCTCCGTAAGATAAAATTGCTTTTTCACCCGTTCTTTTTTAGTCTAGTTTTACGTGCACTGTATAAAACCCCTATATTTGCTCAAATATTTTTCTCTTTTGTTTGTTTTTACATATTTTTTTTTCTTTGAGGATCAGACTCTGAGTGCTCAGAGCACTCTCAGAAGACGCCAGACCCATAGCATACAGGATGCCTTGCTTTGCTAACACAAACTCCCATACACTCAGGATGGCAGATAGAAGCGTGCAGAAGGAATGGCCAGTACTGGTTGGGGTACTGCCTTCTCAGGGCTGGACATGATCCACCAGGAAGTCTGTCTTACTGTCGCTTTGTCTTTCTGATCTTCTTAGGATAAGTGGTACATGCTATATCCAACGGGAGTAGCATAGAGTCCAACGGGCGGGATAGGAAGCACAGGTCTGTGAAAAGGATAGGATGTTCCATACAGTGAGGCAGCCTGGATGGGAGAGTTGATGGGGAAAGGGAGGCTGAACCCGGACGGCAACATGGGCTTTGCTGCCATTTTGAGCTTCTCTAGCTCAGCCTCCTGCAGTCTCTTGGCCTTGGCCCTCCGATTCTGGAACCAGATTTTGACCTGGGTCTCTGTGAGGTTGAGGGAGCTGGAGAACTCTGCTCTCTCGGCGATGGACAGATACTGCTTCTGGCGGAACTTGCGCTCCAGAGCCAGCAGCTGGGAAGTGGTGAATGGGGTTCGGGGCTTCCTATTCGTCTTGTGCTTCCTCAGGGTGCAGGCAGTGGGGCTCAGGTGTCCTGCAAGGAAGGGAAAGGCCAGTTATCACAAAAGCAGGGAGACCTGGGTGCTCTGCAGAGATGCTGTGCTTGATGGGCCGCCAAGTGAAACCCTGAAAAGAGAGGATCCTTTTGCAAGTGGCTCTGGCAATCTTTTTCTGGTCAAACTTATATTCCCAGGACTTCAGCAGATGTCCTGGGAAGTGAAATTTTGCCTCAGCTATTTCAAAAGTATAGATAGGGCACAAAGGCCTCACAGATCACGTCAGGAGTCACATCATGGGGGGCGTTTAGAGCACACAAATCAGCTGTTTTGGTAGCTGCAGAACTGAAGGTGTAACTCCAGCAAAGCACAGCACAAACATTGCAAAAGCAGGAGATTCATTAAATGACAGTGGTACAAGAGAAGAACCCAGCTCAGCTCCAGGACTTCTCCACCAAGCCTAACAAGTCAACCTTACCATTTTCCTAATAGCTGAAGAAGTGGATCTGACAATTTCAGTTAGTTTCACTAAATAGGCATTGATATTTCTTCTTCAAGAGTGAGTTCGTCCTCTGCTTATTAACTTTTCAGTGAGTATTTTCCGATTTTCAACAAATATCAAAAAAACCAAGAAAGCAGTGCACTTCTCATTCAACATTTTGGGGTTTTATTATATTTGCCAATTAAAACCAAAACAAAACGACTCCTAACTGCAGCACTGGCAGCCAGTACAAGCCAGGAAATCTACCACCTTTCGTGCTTGCCTTAAACCCCAACCAGGTTAGGCACATGTGCCCAGAATGATACATGGCTGACTTTAGATCAGTTTAGGTCTTTAGATCAATTTTACATTTTACTAACAATTTTATCATCTAATGAATGGCTAAAAAGCATGCAGCTAACTTCAAAAGCTTAGCAATTTGGCTGTGTTTCACATCACTCCTGGGGCAAGTCACCCTGGCTCCCCAGCTTGACACAGCAAATGACACACAGCCTGTTCTAAAGAGGCTGTTAAATTTTGTACATGCTGTAGTGTCTGGTTCAAATGCTTGTCAGTATTTGCACGTTATGTATTCTGGACTGTTTTCACATTCCTCTTTTACTTTTTAAAATAAGCCAGACCAAGAAGCTGTTTAATTACATATCACAGAATTAAAAAAATACCACAAGGAAAGTGTTCAAAAGTTCAGAAAAGTGAGGGAGAAAACAGTTACAGTGGAAAAAATTAAACTTCTCATTACCCTTCCTTTATACACTGAAAGCAAAAAATAAAGCCCTCTTAGAAAACAACTTGCCAAATACCCTCTTATGATCACACCAGTTCATTTTGATAATTAAGGTGCTCACCACTACAGTTGGTTCACTTCTAAAACTCTGCTACGTTAAAACTAAACTAAATCGACCCTAGATTCACTGCCGGTCACCCCGTTGCTACACTCTGTTTTTAAACACAATTTCTTTCTTTTCCCAAAGTGAAACTCCCCCAAGACCCAGCTGCCGGGCTGCTTCCAGAAGGGACAGGCTTTAGAGGGGTGACCGTCGTTCCCTGTCCCACTGCCTTCCCCGGCTTTCGAGTTAGCTCGACCCATCCCGACTTCTACTACACAGGGAGGAAACCACAAAAACATGCTTTTAAATTAAATGCCGCATAAATATTTCTCCCGGGATACACTCAAGCGTTCCCGGGCTTCTTCCCTCACCCGCCAAGTGCCTGCCGAACTCTGATAAGCAGGAGGGTCTGTCGCCGCTGCAGACCTTTTAGTTGAGTTTATCCCGTGCCAGTCCTCAAGCCCTCGCTGCCGTGATTTGTTTCGCTGAGTTTTTTTTGTCTGTTTATGCTCCCTTTTCTGGCCAATGTCGGGCAAAAATAAACATTTTGAGAGGGTTCCCTCTCCCTGTTGCTCAAAGCTCTAAATTTTACAGCTTTCCCCCCAGTTTATCCTACGTAATACTACTAATCATAAATCGAGGAGCTGTTTTTGATGTCAAAACCCTCGACAGACAGACTGTGTTCCTTCGGGAGAACTGGTCATTGCCTCCTGCCGAGCGCCAAGAGGTGAGAAATGAGGAAGATTATCGAGGCCGAAGGACCTTCCCTTCCCTGATCATCGGGTTTTGCCCCAAATCCCACTGAAATCACCAGAACTCCCAGCTACTGAAGTCCTTCATGAAACTATTTTGCAGATCTCAAGAACGGCCGATTTTAAAAGAGTAAGCAGAGGAATTTCGAAGGGAAAAAAATGTAGAGGGAGAATATTAGGCCTTGTCTAAGCCCCGGGTTTCAGACAGATTTAGAGAAGGGGGTCCGGGTAGGAGCACACACTTCTTTTCGTGCTTCTCCAGCATACTTAAGAGTATATGAAAATCGAAAACTGGAGCTACACAGGGAATGCCACGGGTGGGATGCTTTCCTCCTGCCCTCTCCCGGGCCCTCTCCCAGCACGACAGAAATCAAATTAATTCGGGGGCAGTAAAAGAAAGGAAGTGGATGAAAGCCAAATCGAAAGGATTATAAAAACAAAACAGCAAAACAAACCAAAACAAGAAATCAAAACAAAAAAAACCCACGCAAACAAACAAAAAAAGAGGAGCTGTAAAAGCACTAAACTTCCTTCTTGCATATTAGATTGAGGAGCAAAGTCTGCGAGACTGTCCGGCTCAACAGTTCGCTCCTGTAAAGTCTCTGACTTAAATAAAGCAGAGTATTTTATGTCCATCAGGCAAGTTAGGGATGCGCAAAGGAGAGCACTCGATCCACTCATACAGGTGTACGGCTGCCACGGCTCCTGGCCATGGGAAGGCAGAAAGCCCAGAACTGCCCAGATGCTTCACCTCCTTCTCCTGAAGATAGTTTTGGGGTTTTTAATTTCTCAAAAGCAACTTTTTCTCCCTGCTTTTTTAAAGGCATCCCGCTGAAAGCGAAATGCGACTGAGTGCAGGCACGGCAGCGCGGCTCGAAGTGCAAAAAAAAAGGGGTTTAAGAAGTGACCTGTCCCCTCCGCACCGCGTGTCCCTAAGGCAGCAGGGACGGCGTCGGGAGAGATGGCAGGGGCTAAAGAGGTCAGGAGCGGCTCGGGGACCTTTGACAGGCACGGAACCGGGGAGAGCGGAACAAGCCCGTGCCGAGAGCCAGCGCGGCGGGAGCGCGCAAGGACGGAGGGGACAATTCCCGAGCCTAAAGGGATGGCTGGACACCGTGTAAGGCAGAGGGGAACAGGGGGAAATTCCTGTTAGTTGTTACGACGGGATAACCTAAGTGGACGAACTGGCAGCCGGTGGGAAGAGTCGGGAAAGGGAGCTGGTCTGTGGGAGTTCCTGATCTTTCTCTGGTTTTGAAAGCAGTATATATTTATATATATACATATAGTCATATATATAAATATATAACTGTATAAGTATATAAATCATATAGATATGTAAGCGTAGAATATATACGAATATGTGGAATTTATACGAATATGTAGAATTTATACGAATGTGCAACATACACGTAAAAGCTGCACACACGTAGATACGAATACATATATAAAGTATGGAATCGCAGGACGGTTCGGGTTGGAAAGGACCCCAAAGATCATCTCCTTCCAACCCCTGTCGTTAACAGGGGCACCTTCCACTAGACAGCCCAGGGCCCTATCCCGCCTGGCCTCGAACACTCCCGGGGACGGGAATGTGCAATATATAATAAAGTCGAGATAAAATACAAGATCTGCGCGTCTGCCTCGCGTGTCCCGGGGCCGGCGCCGTGCCCGCCCTCGCCCCCCGCCGCTCCCCGGGGCACTCACTTGGCGGCGGGGAATATCTCCCGGCCTCCTGGATCCAGGACGCGCCGTCCTCCGAGTTCTCCGACTTCACCGAGGCCGTGTCGAAGGTTTTTGTAATCGCGCCGGGCGGGCTGTGCGCGTCCCGCGGCCCGTGGCCCGGCAGCAGCAGGTTCCTGGAGGTGCCCACGGCCGCCCCGTCGGCGCTGCCGCCCGCCGCGGGCAGCGCCGGCTCCTTGGGCGGCTTCTTGTCGGACATGAGCGCTTCCACGCTGAACGGCAGGCTGGACACCTTGACCTTGCGGTGCTCCTCGGCGCCGGCCGCCGGGCCCTCCTCGTCGGAGGAGAGAGCCTCCTTGGCGCTGCGCGGAGAGGCCATGGCGGGGCTGCGGGAGCGGCGCTCTGCTCGCTCTGCTCGCTCTGCTCCGCCGCGCCCGCCCGCCCCCCTTTTCCCCCTGCGCGCGCCCCGCCGCTCTGCTCCTCGCCCGCGCCGGGGGAACGCCCCGCGGGCCAATCAGCGTCCGCAGAGCGCGCTGACGTCACGCCGCGGCGCACGCCATTGGCTGGCGGCGGGCGGGGGGGCGGGGCCGAGCCGCCCCTCTGGCTCCTTTGATTTGATTTAATTTGATTCCTTTTCGGGTGATGCTGTTTTGGGGTGTTCCCTTCACCCCGACCCCCCCCCCCCGACTGAATTAGGAGGTAATGACACGGGCAGCCCGCGGAGCGCTGCTATTAGGGAGCCGTCCAGGGGCTGTAATCATAGCAAAGCAAGGCAAAGAAAACCCCAACCCGTCGGGTAATTAAGGCTGATGATGAGGCGAAGAGGAAACTTCAGAAGATCGCGGCTCTGCCCCACTCCCGCCACCAGCCCGGCCCCTCCCGGGCTCCCCTGACTGCTCATGGCCCCCCTCCAGCTCCTCCCGCTCCCCTTTACCCCCCACATCTCCTCCCGGCCACCCCAGCGCCCCTCGCCCCCACGCCCGGCTCCTCCCGGGGACCCCCATCTCCTCCTGGTCCCCTCCATCTCCTCCTGGTCCCCTCCCGGCTCCTCCAGGTCTCCCCAGCTTCTCGCATCCCCCCGTCGTCCCGCGGACCCCCTCCTCGACAGCTTCCCGAGAAACGAGTCGCTTTCCTGAGGCCCCGGGGTCGGGGAATGCGGGATGAGCGATGCGGGAAGAGGGATAGGGGACGAGGGATGCGGGGTGCGGGGTGCGGGATGCGGACCTCCGCGCAGCCAAACGCCCCCGAGGAGAAACGCTGGAGCCTGTTTGCACCGCTCGTTTTTCATCCAAACAGGGTTTTTCTGTTGTTGTTTTTCGGGTTTCCAAGGCAGCAGGACTCCAGTCGGGAAAAACCACACTGCAGAGGTTGGATCTGTAATTATTATTTTTTCCAGCGTCAATTACACACGTGATGAATAGATGAGCTTTAATAAATTAGGGGCATGCAGCCCTTAATTAAAAGTCATATCAAACCAGTACTATGAAAGAGATTCTCTCACTTTTTGACTTCCGACCGGTACAATGAATAAAGAGTATCCTTTAAAAAGCGTTTATAATTACAGTGCGGATAAAAACGAATACATATTGTTCTTTTCATAATTATTTTAATCTTACACCGGGCATTATTTCATGCTGTGCCCGCAACTTTCTCAGTTTGTTTTTTTTTTTTTTGCTTTTTGCTTTTGTTTTTTTTTAACGTCCAGGAAATTCAGTGCTTGGGAGTCGTTTTGCTGTTATAATTTGTAACTGAGGCTCTAAAAATCAAAACACTCTGAAAAGACAGTGCATGTGCCTGGGTCTGTGTGGCACAACTTCTCTCCCCAAGCCCTGACTTCAGGGACAGCTCAGACAAAGCTGCAGGTTCTGGGGCAGTTGCAGGACTCTGCTCCATGAGCAGTTTTGGATATATCCCTTCTATAAAACATGTAGGATTTTATTAGCTCTTCTTGTGCTCGATTTGAACTCCTGACTTTCCTGTCAGCCCATGCAGCAGTCGTGGAAGTCTCCAGTCCTGCAAAAACAAATCCCGCCTTGAGGATGGGGCTGTCTTGAGTGCACTGTGCTGGGCCCAGGGGTCCCCCCGACCCCTTAAAACCCGGGTCATCCATGACCCCAGTCAGACAACAAGTATCTGAGCTGCCCCATCCCTGATAGCATCTCACCTAGTGCCATGGATAGCAAATTGGGACCAGGGCATGAGACTATGGTGTGGGAAGGAGTGTGGGAGGATTTGTACGAGAAGCCATGTTACAAAACCCCACTCATCAGTGGGACTAATAGCAGGGTTTGCACACTCATTACCTGTTCCCAGCAGTGTTACTGCAGACCTCGATGGGTTAAGCATGAAAGCCAAGCAAGATCTGCAAAGAGAAGTGATGCCTCTCGCTGCTTCAGTGCAGCTAACCTGGCTGCAACATTTCCCTCAGCAGAGCCTTCATTCAGGCTTTTCTCCAAGGGTGAAAATAGTGAATAACACAAGCTGTTGCCTCTCCAGCTGTTCTTGCTATCCCCACAGAGCTCATCTCTTTGCTTGGAGATGCTCACAGAGAGATACAAGACAGCAGCCAGGCAGCCTCGGCCTTGCAAGCTCTGTTGCTGCAGTGGAGCTGAGTTTGTCCCTCTCCCCCGCCCTCCCCTTCCTTTCCCTTCTTTTCCCTTCTCCATGCTTCCTGCACTGTGACAAGTAAATGAGAATTGATGGACATGCAGGAACAATGTATGTGTGTCAAGAACAATACACTGCCCGTGGAAAGCCATTGTGGGGCTGCTGAAAATGCTGCAGATAATTATACCGTGCTCCCAAAGTCAAGGCCCGCTGGAAGGGCGCCTGGGGAAAGACAGCTTGGGGGAAGGCAGGTCATGGTGACACCGATCACGTCCCTTGGATGGAGGTTCTCTCCCCAGGTGCCTGGTTGTGGCCTGGGTGTGCAAGTTCCCATACCGCCGCTGTGAGCTTGGAGAGGCTTCTCTGTGCTGTCATCCTTTGGGAGGCCGGAGGAAGGAGTGGGACCAAGGGGCAAGCTGCTCTTGGTGCTGTGAAGCACAGAGCAGAAATTGGCTTGTTCAGCCTGGTTTGTGTGTCATGGGGGCGCCTGGGATAGCAAAGTATGGCAGGGTTTGCTCATGGCCTTTGCTCTCGTCAGGTTTAGTCCATCGCGAGGTTGGAGCATTTTCTGTCGAAAGTCTGAACCTGGACCTTTCTCTCCTCTCTCACTCCTCCCCTCCTCCATCCTCCTCCTGTCAGTTAAACATCAGAGAATGAAGCCCCACACGGCACTGAATGTCCAGAAGGAAACCTCGCAGAGACGGGGTTTGGAGAAATTTCTATGAATTAAGGCTTTTTCCCCTATCTAGGACCTCAGAGCGGCCGCCCAGCCTCGGACCAGCAAGGAATTCTCCCAGACTGGGGAAACGACGTGAGTCCGGGGGCTTTCCCCTGCGCCGGGCTCCCCCCTCGTGTCCCCGGTGAGACCCCACTCCCGGGCGGACAGTCTCCGGGGCTCGGCCGAAGGGGCTCAGCGGGACCCGGCCGGCTCTCGGGGCGGTCCCTCGCCCGTGTGCCCCCAGCTCGGAGCCGCACGGAGTACTGCCGGGTCCCACGGCTGCCCATAAAGCCCTCAAGCCGCCGTGCCCCTCTGCCTCTCCCCCGCCCCCTGCAGCACCAGCTCCCGTGAGCCGGGGCGGGCTGTGGGCGCCCCAGTCCTGGGGTTCTCAGCTGGAGTGGGACGGGGAGGGAGGGAGTACAGGGGGAAGAGAGAGGCTGCAGACAAACTGAGGCTGTTTTGCAGGCGCCAGGAGCGGAGAGATGAAAGGGAAGCTCCTGGGGGAAGTGGCTGTGCAGTTTGACCGGCTCCAGCAGCAGCAGCAGCGGCGGCCCGTCCCGGCCAGCTCCGCCTCCCCCTCTGCCTCCCCCGGGCTCCAGGCTGCCCCTCGGCCCACCTCTGCTTTTCCCAGCCTGGAGGCGGAGGGAGGTGTCGGGCAGGCACTGCCGCAGCATCCTCGCTGCTGTATCCATCAGGCCGTGAGCAGCATCCCCACCACGAAATTCCACAGCATCATTAGTCTGTGACAGCTGGTGAAGGTGAATTTGGGGGAGGGGGCTGTCCAACCCTCCCCCCCCCCCCAGCGCCCTTATCCGTGTAAATCATGAGGGAACCCGTTCAGATCTTTACACGATTGATGTCCTGTATCCCCAGTCCACGTAAAGCACCATCCCGCGTCCTTTACAGACATCTCGGGAGGACAAAACGCCCGCGGGCAGGGGGGAGCGCCTTTATTGCCCTTGAGGGAAAACCTCACAAGCATTACCCCTTCCTTTTATGATCGATTTTGTTAGTAATCCGTTTTCTAAAGAGATGAGATTTTTTTAACGAGCCCTCGTGAGGCTGGCGTGTGGAAGTCCTTCAAGGAAGGCTTTCGATTTAACTAGAAAGAAAGGCAGGAAAATGAAATCAGTGTACATCGAGTCTAAGTTTTGCCCCGAAACGAGGCGTAAGCCGAGGGAATGTTTGATGTGTCAGAGGCTGGAAGATTATTGTTTCATCGCCTTGCCCCAGATGAGACCCGGAGCCAAGAGAAAGGCGTTGTATTAATAGTTATATGCGTTTATCTCCAGACGCTAGAAAGGAATTAAAACGAGTTGAACATCAGAGCTTCCGAGGGATCAGGGCTGGCTACCGACGCCTCGATCTAGATCATCTCTCGAGTCCTTCGGACTCCGTTTCCAAAGCCGTTTTGTCTGAGAGCTGTTGGCTGCGGAATCAGGTCCCGAGCGGCTTGTGAGTGAGACCCTTCCCGGAGCATCCTTCGGGCACTCCGGCGCCGCGGGACGCGCAGCCCGGGGGGCGCCCAGCTGCCGGTGCGAGGGGAAGGTGGATGCGCTGAAGCAAAGTTGTACTATGCTGGTTGTGATAAATGGGCAGTAAGTGCAATCACGCGTTATAATTGTCCCCTGTGTCACCCGACAATGGTCCCCATTGATCGCGCGGGTGTCATCCACTCGTTAAGACAGTGAGTGCACAATGAATCGTGGTTGTTGCATAATACGAGCGTCTCCTTTCCCACCCGCCGAGGGTTGTTCTCTCCCTCTCTCTTCGCAGGTATTTAATTTGCCATCAAGTTCTGCTTGGCAAGAGGCAGGGGATAGTTGTGAGAGATCAGATGTCTTCCTGCTCAAAGCAATTAACAGTTTTGCCCTTAAGGATTGAAAACGATTTTTTTTTTCCAAGGTAATAACTTTTTAAATAAACACAAGGGAAAGGTTCGAGGCAGGAAACCGCTGGTAGAGAGGTTAGATTTACATGAAGAAAAACTACGATCGAGAGAATCGGATAGAGACCGGGTTTTCGGAGGTGATGCACAGCCCCTCGCTGCGAAGAAGAGCCGGACTCCGCGATTGCCGTGTGACCCCCGTGCGACCCCCTTACTCCAGAGGGTCCCGCTCCGTCCTGGAGGCCAGGACTAGACCCTGCTTCCCCCAGTACTGGTGGCTCCCGGCTCTGTCTCCCCAAAACGCGGGATCGGGCCCCTCGGAGAGCAAACCTGGGCACCTGCTGGCGCCGCTCGCAGCCGGAACCGTCCCGACCCGCCTCAGGACACCCTCAATCTACCACTGAAAAATACGTGGGCAAAATAATTTTTGATTTGGCCCCAGCTAAACTTGGGGTCGGGCGATCGGCCGGTCCCAGACTCCCGCGCCGTCGGGGGTTCCCGGGGCGCATGCCCTGCGCCCGGAGGACAGTGGCACGAACCACCGAGACTTCCCGTGTGTTCTATTTCTGTATTTATTTATTTTTTAAGGGGCAGAGAAGGGGGGAACCCCCCCCCCCCCATTTCCAACCTCCAAACTGTTGGGGTTTTTTTTTTCCCCGGGTTCTGTCTTTCCGTTTGCAAACGGTTTCCATCGAACGTGCTGCAATGAACCTTAATGATCGCACACACCTTCCTGCTTGTCTGGGTGATGAATACATCAAAATGATTCACCTCAGCAGGGGAAATAATGTGTGGAGAGTGATCAGCTGAAAGCTCCTGCATTGTCTTAGATTGCAGCACCCGATTATTCCCAGAGACTGCCTACACACACCCACCTTCCGCAAAAACAAGCAGCCGAGATTATTTTCACAGGCGCGTTTTGCTTTTATTTATCAATTTTCAAGTACATTCGTTTTCGATGTTTTGCCTGCTTCCTTCCACCAATCTAAGAAATGCGGAGGGAATGCACGATGTGAAATACACTGAATTGTCCCATGCCCAAACGGAGCTGCTATAAAAATCCTGTTATTTATGCAGTACATTTGCAGTGTGGAGATGTCTTCCACGCTTGATGTAATTCTAGGATTACAATCATCTCCTGTCAGTTAATTTCCCCCCCCCCCCCATTCAACTCCTCGTCTTTATTTTCCAAATTTATCCAGAGCAGCTTCGCGACGTGCCATTTGTCCCCCTTAATTTCCCATCTCTTTTTGATTATCCTGGACAATATAATGAACTGATCAATAAACAGCTTTTGAGTTACAGACTCAGATTTGGCACAAGTTGATTGTGAGAGTGCCAGACTCTGTGAGATCATCTGGCTGATTTCTTTCCTTCACAAACACTGTTACTTCAAAGAAAACTTAATTTTTCATATTTTTATTTTCAGAAAAAAAATTGTTGAATTGAGATTAAGGACCTTTCTTATTTTTACTCCGTAGAACGAAGGCGGGAACTGACTCATGCATCAGTCCGGTTGTTTTAGGGCTCGATGTAGCTCTGCCCGCTGGCTGAGATGAGGGATGCTCTCGATGGGATCCTGTGCCTGGGAGCTCAGGCTGTCCCGGTGCCCACGCAGGGACACGCCGCGTTCCCTCCCGCGCGCGTGTCGGGTCCTTGGCCAGCCGTGCTGGGTGTGAGCTCACAGCTGGATGCTGCCAAACCCATGGGGTTCCCCGCAGGAATCTGGGGAGAGCCAAAATCCTCAGCCCAAACGTGCTTTAACATCCAACCCTGTCCCTCTCGTTCACGGCACTTTCTCACCCAGGGCGCGGGACGCGAGTGGGTGGGCAGCGAGCACATTCCACTCCGGATTCCAGCCGGCCCTCCAAGGTTCCAGGGCTTTCCCGGGGGGGGGGGGGGGGGGGGGGGGGGGGGGGGGGGGGGGGGGGG